>BRDA01036932.1:0-10750 GCA_036984385.1 Crenuchus spilurus | reverse complement strand
TCATCACATTTGTTTTAGCTGCATTGATCTGCATGTTATATTCCTTTGCAGCCTTCTCAGTGCGACTCACCAGCTCTTCTAGTTGTTCTTCTGATTTGGCCAATAAGACGATGTCATCTGCATATCTGAGATTGTTAATAGTCCTTCCACCAATCCTGAATCCTCCCATAAATCCCTCTAGTGCTTTTCTCATCACTTGAAGACTCTTCTTGGCATATGGAAATATGTCAAGAGAGGTATGTTTCTAGCAGCAGCCTTTGTTTTGTACACCCATTCTCGGTTTTTTTTTGTTTTGCAAAAAACAATTTGTTTGCACACACGTTTTTCATGCTGTTGTCTGACATGTTTTAGTTTGTTTTGAGCATTATCAACAAGAAACAAAGCCAGAATGAACAACAAATGCGTGGGTGAGTGAGCAATAAGTGAGTGGATGCTTTATTTTCACAAAATTAGCAACACGTCATGTGGGCACACTAACAAAAACTGAGCAGATGAACGATAACTGGGACAAAATTTCCCGGGAAAAAGTTGGCAATAACCAAATTGTACTATAACCAGGGCAAATGATAACGGAGGTTCCACTGTATTTATTTACAATTCATAAATAGAATTAATCAACAACATGCAGAAATGTTTGAGGATTATAACAAAACAAATTTCATACTAATTGGTTTGGTAATAAGGAAGTTATGGCTAGTTCAATCATGTAAACTCATATTTCGGTGCGCACACATTTATTTACAAGCGGATCTTGACTTCTGTAACATGGCGGATTTACAGACACGTTGTTTCAGATAGAACATGCATCTAGGCATGTATATACACTGCTCAAAAAAATAAAGGAAACACTAAAATAACACATCCTAGATCTCAATGAATAAAATATTCCAGTTGAAAATCTTTATTTATTATATAGTGGAATGTGTTGAGAACAAAATAACAAAAATGATCAATGTAAATCAAAATTATTACCCCTTGGAGGTCTGGATTTGGAATCATACACA
Source organism: Crenuchus spilurus (assembly GCA_036984385.1). NCBI lineage: Eukaryota > Metazoa > Chordata > Actinopteri > Characiformes > Crenuchidae > Crenuchus > Crenuchus spilurus. The sequence goes on along the minus strand of BRDA01036932.1, from coordinate 9,746 downwards.
AAATCTCATACCACCCTCATGGAGTCTGTTTCTGATAGTTTGAGCAGAAACATGGATATTAGTGGTCTGCTGGAGGTCATTTTGCAGGGCTCTGGTTCTGCTCCTCCTGTTCCTCCTTGCACAAAGGAGGAGGTAGCGGTCCTGCTGCTGGAGATTTTAAACACTGTTAACTCACTGTCCACTCTTAGATTATACCTACACTGTTGTAGATATAAAGTCAGAGACATTAGCTCATCTATTGCTGCACAGTTTGTGTTGGTCCTCTAGTTCTTTATTGGTAGTTGGTGCACTATTTTTACTCCAGAAGTGACTGAGGTTTTTAAAAATGTCAGCAGCTCTGCCATGTCTGATCCACTCCACACACTAAGGGTGCTTTCACACCTGAAAGTCCAGACCATGGACCGAACCAATGTTCATGTGTTTTAGGGTGCGGTCCGGACCCTAAGGAGCAAAATTTGGTCCGACCAAAAGAGGTGGTCTCTGTTCTAATTCGCTGTCATAGCACCCAGGCGGTGGAATGAACTCCTACTGGCTGTTGAGTCCATCACAGTCTTCATACGCAGACTGAAGAGCATCTCTTTGTGGAGCACTTAAGCGAGCACTAGTTTAAAACACTTATTGTAATATTATGTGAAATAATAATGCACTGTAAAGCTCTTATATTGTGTGTAATTGTGTATCTTTCCTTCTTTCTAGGTATTAGTGATGGTTTAGTTCTAACAATGTCTGAACTGAAGAGTACTTTGGACTCTAACCTGCCTGTACTAGCTGTGATAATTCTCTTAATGGAAACAAAACACTTATACATCACTCTGGATAAGAGCATCTGCCAAATGCTGTAAACAAGTCACTTAATAATTGACTTGGTCTGGATGGAAGATACTCCATATTCTACATGAGAGAGCATTATATGGAGGTAACAAACTAAAATCAATAAGAAATATGAGAGCAGTTTATTAAACAAGAATAATACAAAATTATATAATTACAGCTACATGTACAAATGAACTGATCATATGTATCACAGACGTTGTGTTTTTAAAACCATACAACCCACCAGAAACTCACTGGTTCTGTAGTCATTTTAATGCTGTCCGGATACAAGAGTTTCAGCATTGTGTAAAATATTAAAAACAGACGTCCCCCTGATAAACTAATACAGACTGAATGGGGCTTTGGATGTAAACATTACACACGGACAGCAGGGGGCGCGCTTGCCTTAAGGAGGGTTTTCCTGTCACTGCAGAAGAAGAAACGTAACCATAGCACTACATACAGGTCATCTGTCCTCTATCTTTTTGGATTTAAAATGGATAAACTGGAGTATTTGAATTCGTTTTTCATTGAGCGGCTGATGTCAGTGGCTGGAGAGATATTCGAAGCAGTACAGGACACAGTTTCAGCGTATGAGGAGGAGGTAAAGCGAACTAAACTAGAGAACCAGCGTCTGAAGAAAATACTGTGTGAAGTTCAGGAGAGGAAAACAGCAGCATCAGCAGGTCAGTGGTTTTATCTGAGTGTTTGTTTAAATGTGTAGAAGTTGACCATATTGTCACATTAATGTGCTAAAGTAGATTATTCCTGAAGAGTTTTTGTATCTGGTGGTTTGGAAACTGCTGTTCAAGCTCACCAGCTGAATTTTTAAGATGTGAGTTCTGAGCCCTGTTATATCAAAAGCTTTTCAGTGTTGTTTTTGTGTCGTTGTATTGTTGTTGTGGTGCTGTTGTGTTGTCGTGATGTTGTTGTATTTTTGTGATGTTGTCTTGGTGTTGTCAAGTTTTTGTGGGATTGTCATGGTGCTTTTGTTTTTGTGTTGTGCTGTTTTGTTTTTGTGGTGTTTTGTTTTTATGGTGTTTTTGGGCGGTTTGTTTTTGTGGTGTGGTGTTTATGTTGTTGTTTTGTGTTGTGCTGTCATGACAGGTTTATTATAAACTTTATATTCCTTGTTCTACTTAAGTTCATTATCACAATCATTTCAACTTTGTTTCAGTTCACCAAAGTCGATGCAGTTAGCATGCTAGCCAAGCTAATGACAACCAGCTTTCCCCCTTAACAACAGTTCAGTTGTTCAGGAAGAAGGAAGCACTGCTTCACCACAGTGATGCACTCAGGAATTTGACCTCTGCAGTGAACAAACACACTAGTGAGCACACACCTGATCAGAGTGGTGGGCGACCCCATAATCTGCAGCGCCTGGGGAGCAGTTGAGGAATCAAACCCACATCTCTAACCTTCAGGCCATGACTTCCTCCCTAAGCATTTGTTGTTGTGATTGATTTTTTTACATGCTTTTTGTTAAATTATTTATTGGCAAAGTATGCAAATAATATACTCTTATATATTTAAAAAGAGCATCTTCTAATCATGAAAAGTAAGTTTTATGATGTTTAAAAAATCTTTTTTTCAGTGTCATTTCAGTTTGTGATTACCTGCAAGTATTGCATTTGGTTCTATGTTCAGTAACATACTGCCTTATTCTCTAAAGATGTGGAACCCTGTCATGCTGATGGAACTTTACCTGAGCAGAAATCCAACCAAGGACCAATGAACTCGGATCCCTCAGTACTGCAGCTGATGCTGAAAATGGCCACCATGAAGAAAGGTGGTGAGCAACAGAACAAAAGAAAACTAGAAGGAGGATATCTTGCATAAGAAAAAGCTCATTGGAGTAGTTGGGTGAAAGGTTTTTTGCTCAACGGCACTTCTCTGGGCTCATTTCATTTGATGCCTCAAACTTGGCTGCAGTGCATTCTGATGTAGTGGGAAATGTAATAGTTGAGCAAAGCCACCATGTTTGTCTTATCACATCACAAGCATTTGTTTGTGGCTTCCAGGACTAGCACTAATGGAGATTTTCCATTCAAAGTGAAATGGACCCCAACCCTTTATGTCTTAATTATGGAGGTTCTAGTTCATGCTTTTGTTACCTCACAATTTGATTACTGTAATTCTCTTTTCTGTGCTTTACCTGCCAAAACTCTTCATCCTCTTCAATATATTCAGAACTCTGCTGCTAGAATCTTAGTCCAGTCTAAAAAAATCTGCTCATATCACCCCTGCTCTCCATCAGCTTCACTGGTTACCTGTCTCTGAACGCATCTGGTACAAAATCCTTATACTCACTTATAAGGCATTGCATGGTTTAGCTCCATCCTACCTTTCTGCTCTCTTGCAGCCTTATGTTCCTCCACACTCACTTAGGTCCTCTGATTCTGCTCTATGGGTGGCAGGTCCTTCAGTGTTTCTGCCCCTACCCTCTGATATGCCTTGCCTCTCTCTCTTAGACTGTCTCCCTCTCTTCCTGTGTTTAAAACTAACCTAAAAACTTACCTTTTCTCTACCACTTTTCATTCTCTTTAAACTCCCAACACACTCCCATTGTTTTGTTTTGTTTTTGTTTTTTTCCCACTAATTGTAAAGTGTCCTTGGATCTGTGAAAGGCGCTATATAAGTGTAACGTATTATTATTATTATTATTATTATTATTAATAAAGTTATGTAGGTATGCATTGAACCATATTGTACATAAATTCTCATATTTTCTATGCATATTCCCCACAGATGATCACATCAGTGAAACCGTTCCAGAAGAAGTGACAAAAATCAGCCAAGAACAACCAGACGCAAAGCCCTCAATAATTCAAGTGAAGGTGGAGCTATCTACCGTGCATCAGGATGCTCAGTCACAGGCCCTATTAAACAATCCATCCTCATCCTCTTCTCCCTCTTCAGCAGTTGCATGTAATAAAGAGCCACCTCACCATTACTGCAGAAAGCCTGTAAATGAACAAGTGGACAGTGGTCCACATAACAGCTCAGGAGTCACAATTAAATTGGAACCAATGGACTCTGAAGTCGTCTGCACTAATAACGCAAATATAACGGAGAGTGAAATTATTGCTAAGAATTATTTGGAAGCTTTCCAGGATGATCAAGCCACATCGTCTTCTCAGTCTAACATGCCACTGGACCATTCTTCTGCTGAAACCCGCTTTCAGAGCCAGGCAGTTCAAAGGTTCATGTGCTGTGATTATTGTAAAAAGCCTTTTGGAAATTTTCGGCAACTGAAGCAGCACATGGTTGAACATCGAAAAGACAGACCAAAACCGTATCGCTGTGAGTTTTGTGGGAAGTGCTTCAGTTATTCCCAAGTACTTGAGACCCACCGTAGGACTCATACAGGAGAGAGGCCATTTCCCTGTAAGTTTTGTGGCAGACGATTCAATCAGAACAGTCACCTGAAAGACCATGAGAAAATTCACACTGGTGAAAGGCCTTTTAGCTGTTCGATCTGTGGAAAAAGGTACATTCGGAAAAGTCAAGTGAAGAAACACTGTCATATCCATCATCAGGTTGTGCAACAATGATCAAAAAAAGCAAGTTGAGAATTAATTGGGAAAAAATGTCCATGTCTTGTCATCCATAAATTGACTTATTTAATGATGCAAATGTTTTAATTTCTAATAGTTTAATAAAGCTTAGAATATTGTCAACAAATGTCAAATGTGTAGTATTTTTTTGCTTATTTTATGAGAGTGGTTGGTTAGTGTTTAGTGTTTTTATTAAAGTCATTCTAAACTATCTTTGCCTGAGAGTTCATGGGATAAAAATGCAAATTTTAGACTGTTAACATTTATAACAAGAGTTCATATTTTAAGAAATAGAGGATTGATTTAATCCATCATTTGTTGGGAGATACCAAGTAAATCCATTGTAGCAAGTCCCCGTGTACTGAATAACATTTCGCCAACCTACAGATTTCTGTGCTGAGCTGTAGCTCAAGTTTAGTCTAACCACCATTTAGTTTAGTAGACCCCAGATTTTTTTTTTGTCCCAAAAGGCTCAGAATATAAAAAAAACTAAAAAGTGTCAGCTATATTAGTCATGCATTTTAAATGAGACATATGACTTCGGTTTAGTTGTTATATATGCAGGGTTGGATAAATACTCAACCCTAATTTGCGTCTTATTGTTGCTTAGAAGTAAAAGTACCTTTTAAACGTTTAAAAGTAAGAGATCAACAAAACTACTTAAATGATACTTGAATTACTTTTAGAACTATGGTGGAACGTCTTAGTCAACATACAAGCTTTCTTTTTTTCTCTTTTGATTTATCATTTGGTTTAAAATAAAACCTAAAATAAATAATCTATTACCTACACTTCGTAATGAAATCAAACGATATTACAAATTGCAAAAAATAAGCTATTCATTCATTCACCTGAGAACAAATGTGCTCGCGAACGTCACGCACACTCCCATATGGTCTAGCGGTTAGGATTCCTGGTTTTCACCCAGGCGGCCCGGGTTCGACTCCCGGTATGGGAATGGTCATTTTAGAGGTTAGCCGCGGGCTTGTTGTCAAGAAATACCCATGTGACTTCATGAAGGTACCTAACATGGAAGTGTGTTCATTACTCCCTAGATTAGTAGTGTGTTTGTGTTTCGCTGAGTGGGTTACTCTTCACGTTGGTCAATGTGTCCCGTCAAGTTTTCCATCAAATTATTAATTGGTACACATTATCTTATATATACACGGACGTAATGGGGGGCATGTTGCCTGTATCTTTCAAAAAGGCAATTTGAATCCCCTGCAGTTTTTTTTTTATCTAAAAACAATGTTATACTATATGAACAATGCTAAATTAAATGGAGACGGGTCAAGCACTAGGACCATGCGGGAAACGGCAGCTCAAGCCATGGCCTGTTTCCCTTTAGACCGCCTACAAGCTCATCGATTGGCTCTGCCGTTCATTGTGAACGTGTGATTGGCCGTCCCCTCTGTCAAGCCACCTGATTTTAAAACAGCATCTGGACAGAAATTAGTATGCCATGGAGTCCGTTTTCACCTGCCACAGTAAGTTGTTAACATGTTAGGCGTTTCTTCTGCTTGGGTCACGTCAGCTTGACTAATTTTAAAAGCAGTGGTTGCACTTACATTAATTAATTGAATCTGCACTCCCTCCTCCGCTCAAGCCAGTTGTGCCAATCACCTCTTAAATCTGAATGTACATGTAACAGTAAATAATAGTTATTGTGCTCCAATGGATGAAGCATGCTTATTGTAAGTAATAATAATTAATATATATTATAATATGAACATAATTCTTTGCAAAGCATTTTTTTAGCAATTGAGAATTTTTAGAAACAAAAAAACACCAACAGTCCCATGTGTGTGCATTTAACAGTCTAAAATCGCTAAATACAATATAAAAACCGAAAAGGTTGTGGGTTTTGTGGGTTTAAAGTAATTGCAGCCTGTGAAGTAGACGTTACTTGTTCAGAACAGTAGGTGGCAGCACTGACCTTACAGCTGTTTGTCCTGCAGCGCTGATGAAGAAGAGTGCTTCATATTAAGCACTGATGTAACTGTATTACCGCACAAAATATCTGTTTATTTGATTTACAATGACTAAATTGGAGTATTTGAACTCGTTTTTCATTAAGCGTTTGTTGTCAGTGGCTGGTGAGATATATGAAGCTGTTAAAGACACAATTTGTGAGTACGAGGACGAGATAGAGCGAACTAAACTAGAGAATTACCATCTGAGGGAAATACTGTGTGAAGTTAATGAGAGGAAAACAGCAGCTTCACCAGGTGAGTTATTTCATAATGTAGATATTCACGTACTTAACATTTGGTCCATATAAACGGCTCCTCTCTGTTTTAGAAGTGTACTTTTAACTTTTGTGTTGTCATACGGGTCAAAAATAACTCTTCACAGTGTTTCTCAGTAGAGAAAAAAACCCTAATCTAGTTTAATTTAAACTGCTACTTTCTTAGACTCGTGCTAAAATAATGTTTGCACAAATGTTTACAGAGAGAGAAAAAGAAACGTAATTACACCTTTATGCAGATTATATGTAAATCCAACAAAACCATTTGCTATTGTTTATCAGTATGACTACGTCAATGGGTCTAGTTAAAATCTTGTTGTTCCTGCATATCTCATCTCTTAACACAGAAAACACTTCTACATAACTGCCTTCAGCATAGCCTGAAAATATAAACAACAAGGCCTTGTCATTGTGACACAGCTAAATAATGTACATATTTTAAGAGCACACATCCCTCTAAATGATTAAATAAATTTGAACTAGAATATAACTTTTGTAAAAATAACTTATTAATAAAACTTTTTTATTAATAAGTGTGTAAGGAGATGGTTGGCCCAAATCACCTCTTTCATTACCACCTCAGGCCCATACGTCTGTGATGCATCACGGGATGGTCAAGGTACTGGTAATGCATATGAAGCACTAATGAGGGTGGCTGTCAGTCTGCCCCCAAACCATAACACCTGGTGCAAAATGCATACCTTCATTACTTTTCTCTGTAGTCCCTCCATACATGTGTCAGTGTATTTAGACCAGTTTATCAATTGTCAGCCCCTCCGTTTAAAAAAAAAAAATTTACCATTAATGCAATATCTATCTGTTTGTTTCTCTTATTTTGCTATTATTTTAAGATGTACAGCCCAGTCATTCTACTGGAGCTCCTCTTGAGCAGATGTCCAACCTGGATTCAGATCCCTCCGTATTACAGCGGAAACTGGAGCTTGCCACCATGAAGAAAGAAGGTGAGCAACAACCACCACTGAACTATGTCTCTACAAGCACTTCTCCCTGTGCAAAAGACTGTTTCTCAGTTAAATTGGTCATTGTTGAGAGCAAGGAAGATGATTGCATTCAAATGAGCCACTAGATCAGCATCAATTTAGAACATTGTGACTATGAGGTCATCTGCTCAAATACTAATATCAAATATAGGACAGACCGCGACCCTGATAAGGAATAAGCGGGTGTGATAATGAATGAATGAATGAAAAATATAGGACAGATGATTTATCTCTTGGTAAATATTACTGAGAAGTCTAGAGGTATTAAGATAAGATAATCCTTTATTAATCCCACAGTGGGGAAATTTGCAATGTTACAGCAGCACAGGAAAAAGACAGAGGAAACATGGTAAAAATATATAGAAAATATATTTTAAAAAATCTATATATACAAAAATTACAGAAAAAAAATACTAAAAATAAGTAAATATATAAATTAATATTATATATAATAAATAAAAATATCTTATTTTTAGTATTTTTTTTTTTCTGTAATTTTTGTATATATAGATTTTTTCAAATATATTTTCTATATATTTTTACCATGTTTCCTCTGTCTTTTCTGAGGAATTTCTGAGTGTCTGATATATATAATCTAGTCTAGTGAAGCTGAGATCAGAGGAAATGTGGTTTCCCCTTAAGTGTTTGTTGTGACCACTATAATTGCACAAGGATTGATAGTGAATAAATAGCAGATAGATTGTAAGTAAATTGAGAAATATTACATATATTCATAGTAGCCACATTGTCCACAATTGTAATTTTGTGCATGCACATTCTCTACAGGTGATCAGACTAGTCAAGCAGTCCCTCAGGAGCTACCAGACTTCAGTCAAGAACCACTGGACAACCACACCTCAATTATACAAGTAAAAGTGGCACTTTCTACCATGCATCAAGATGTGCATGAATCCTTTCCACAATCTCCTTCTGCAGCAACTGTAGATAACAAAAATGTGCATGAATCCTCTCTGCAGTCTTCTTCCGCAGCAACTGCATATAATGAAGATGTAGAAGAATCCTCTCTGCAGTTTCCTTCTATAGCAACTGCAGATAATAAGGAGCAATCTCAGCACTTCTCTAGAAAGACTCTAAAAGAAGAAAACATAGATGATTGTCCATATAATGACTCAGGATTCCCTGTCAAATTGGAACCAATGGACTCTCAAACCATCTGCTGTAATAACACAACTATGTTGCTTAGAGAAAATACAACGAATAATCATTTTGAAGACTTACAAGATGATCATAGCAGTCCTTGTCCTCAATGGAAAATGCCATCTGATAATTTCTCTTTTGGAAATACTTTCAGGCAGTCCAAGCAACACATGGCTGTGCATCAGCAGGGCAAACCTAGACCATATCGCTGTGACCTGTGTGGGAAGTGCTACAGTTATGCACAAGTACTTGAGAACCACCGCAGGACACATACAGGGGAGAGACCATATCACTGTAGGTTTTGTGGGAGGTGTTTCAAACAGAAAGGTCATGTGAATGACCATGAGAGAATCCACACTGGTGAAAAGCCTTTTAACTGTTTAGTTTGTGGAAGGCGGTTTATTCAGTCAAGTCAGCTGAAAAGACATGTCCGTATCCATCATAAGGCTAAACAACAAATATAAAAGCAGGAAGGAAACAGATGAAGGAAAATGTTTAAAACAGTGCCAGCTGCAGTTTATTGGCTCTATTCTTGGCTGGATGATGTGGTTACGTCTTCTTAGGGTCACATTCTGATCTATTAGCAAACTGGGTAAGTTTTCTGCTTTCATGTTTCTTGTGCCTTTTGTTATTCATATAGGAATAAAGATGTTCATTTGTGACAACCAAAGTTATAAAGAACGCTCAGCTTTGCCTATTCTTGCTAAGCGCAAGAAATTTGTCAGTATAATTCTATATTGCCATAATAAAGTGAATCTCAGATTTGTAGCTGTATTCTGCCTCTTCCAGTTTTTTGCCTGGGAACTGATCTGTAAGGCTGTATAAATGCAGTTGGAGAAAATGAGGCAGGAAAGATAATAATAATAATAATAAGACACCGAGCCACTCAGAGCCAGCACAAAAATGAAAATTTAAAGTTTTATTAATATGTAACGACTTTGTATGCATGTGAATCACATTGGGAGTACA
>BRDA01036925.1:0-11020 GCA_036984385.1 Crenuchus spilurus | reverse complement strand
GATGTTGGCATATCCACATCATTGCATTCAGTTTTTATTCACAATTTGTTTAGTGTCCCAACTTTTTTGGAATCCGGTTTGTATATATATATATATATATATATATACTGTATGTGTGTGTGTGTAAGTATGTAATAATAATAATAATAATAATTTGTCCCACAAGTGCCTGATCTGACCTGTGCTATGTTTCTGACCTCTGTTTGGGTCATTCAGAGCAGATGTTAAAGTGTTTAATCTCAGCACGTTTGTCTGTCCTTCTGTTTAACAGAGAAAAACACTCGACCTACATTCAGCAGTCTGATCACACACACATACAGACACACACACGCACACAGACACAAACACAAACACAGCTGTCCGTGTACTCTGAGCAGCTCCATAATTCAGCTTTCATTACTGACCACCATAATCACACACACTGCACGTAACTAGTGTTGGAAAATATGCTTGTGTTTGTGTGTGAGTGTGCGTGTGTGTGCGCATGTGTGTTTATGTAATCGACATTTAACACTATGTTTTGTGAGTGCTCAGTTATTTATATAAAAGGTGTTTAACACCACTGTGTGTGTGTGTGTATGTGTGGTTTGTTGCACTTCTGTTTTATTACAGGTTAAGGTGTGTAAGGGTAATTACAGCAGTGTGTGTGTGTGTGGTTGAGTTTTATAACTGCTGACCTGTAACTGGTCAGTGACCTCATGCTGGACTTTAGCTGTTTGTAAGCAGGTTAAAGAGGTTTTATACAGTTTAACTAAAGTATTCCCTGCTACAGTGCAGCTGCAATGTGAAAATCATATTACATTGTTCATAAAAGCACAGCTAACTTTTTTAAATTTCTTTTTCACACAACAGAATTTGACTTGCACATTTAACCCATCCGTGCAGTAAAACACACACATGGCTGTGAGAACATGTGCCTGAAGCGGTGGGCAGTCCTATCCACGGTGCCCAGGGAGCAGTTGGGGGTTAAGTACTTCGCTCAAGGGCTCTTTGGTCATAACCTGCCTGGGGATCGAACCGGCAACCTTCTATTCACAAGACCAGCCCTTAGCAAAAAAGAGTATACATCGAATACATGTTATTAAGTATACTTAAGTATAATAAAAGTATTTCCCTAAGTGTACTTTTATTTAGCAAGTACACTACAAGTATACTTACTTGGGACTAAATTGGAACACTTTAAGTTCAAGTACATAAAAAGTAAACTGGAAGGATGCTCTATAATTAGAGTAAAATTATAAAATTATAGAGTATCCTTCCAGTTTACTTTTTATGTACTTGAACTTAAAGTGTTCCAATTTAGTCCCAAGTAAGTATACTTGTAGTGGACTTGCTAAATAAAAGTACACTTAGGGAAATACTTTTATTATACTTAAGTATACTTAACATGTACTCGACATATACTTGCTTTTGCTAAGGGAAATTCCTAAACACCAGGCCACGGCTGCCGCCATGTAGGATTTTTTGGAACCCACTGACACCAACAGATGCTATCACACGTGTACACACTGTAAAATAAGTACAAACTGGAGATTTGAAGAAACATGGCAGCATCAGTGTTGCTAATATATCCAATACTGAAGATTTTACAGATTACAGCTAAAAACAAACTGATGTTAGCTTCTTCCATTTTGAAGGCTAAGCTAGTTAGCACCATCACGCTATTATGTAAAAAACAGTCCTCAGTAATGCTAACTTTGTTTACATTACATTAGCAAACCAGTTAATGTTATCGTGCTAGCTCACGGCATGTTAAATTAGAGGAATAACAACAATGATCATAAACTGTCTAAAATATGTAAGTTTATAACATTATGATTTATGTAATACTAATGTTTGATGTTAAGTGACATAAAATGTCTAAAGTTTCTTGCTTCATGAAGTTAATACGGCTAGGTAATTAAAGACATTTCTCTTTATTTTCTCTTTCATTTGTTGTCTGCAGGTGCATAAATGTTTTAACCAGTCACATTTTTTAAAATGAGCATCTTAGGAAGTTTGTGAGAGGCCCCCTGCTGGCTGGGAGGCTCTAAGCAACCATTCAGTTCAAGTACAAGTCAGCACTGGCATGACCCTTGATGTACAGTTTTGGATCCTGAAAATATTCAGAAATGGAGACTCAGCCATGTTCACCTTTTACACTAATAATTGAGAAAATAATGAATTACATTTTAAATATGTCATCTTTTATTTACATTCACTCACACACATGTTTGTTTCTGTGAATTGTGGGGACATTACAAAACATTATTCATTATTTATGTTGCAGGGTCCTGCAAGGAACAAAGGTCCCCGCACCCTGAGTGTTTAAACATGTTTTGGTCCCCACAACATGGCATAAACCTGGTACACACACACACACACACACACACACACACACAAACACACACACACACACACTTTGGTAATACTATAATAGTGAGAAAATTCAATTCACTTGTGTAATACTGATTTAAAATAAACCTAAATCTAAATGTATCCTTAGCAGCCAAAGGTCAATGCTTCTGCTCTAATTTTCTCAAAAAATTTTGTAATGAAATCGGCACAGTTCTAGTGAGGACCAGCAAAATGTCCCCACTTTTACAGATCTGACATACCTATCATTATAAGGACTTTCAGTCCCCACCAGGGAGAAATACAAGGACAGACACACACACATACATACATAAACGTGTGTGTGTGTGTGTGTGTGTGTGTGTGTGTGTGTGTGTGTCTTTAAGAAATTTAATATGCCACCTAAAACGTTTTTCTAGCATCTCACCCAGATTATTTATACATGTCACCCTACCATCACACCACCACATGAGTGGACCTGAGGCCCATCAGTCATTCTCTGAACTTTGCTCAGTGATGATGTGGATGGTCAGTGAGTGCATAATGTGGATTATTTTTATCCAGCAGGCCTTGTGCCACAGTTACGATCAGTTACTCTACAACATGCTACCAAATCTACTGCCTCACTGTTTCTGGAACTGGAAAGTAACCACAGAACCACAGAAATGTCTACTTTATACATCCACTCACTGCCCTTCTAGCCCCACTACACAGGTGTACAGTTATAGACTGTAGTCCACATGTTACAGTGCAGTTTATTAGTGTATATGCTTTTAAAGAGGATGAGCAGCTGGTCTCCTGGTTCAGCATCAACCACCTGCTGCTAAACACAGAAAGACAGTCATAGAGTCCATCCTCATAGCATCCATAACCATTTGGTTTGGTTCCTCCACCTCCCAAGAATAAGACACAGCAGGGGCGGATTTGGAAGTTCTGGGGCCCCAAGCAATGTTATGTCTGGGGGACCTGATCAAACAAATTCCTTTTTATAGTTATGGTTATGGTGCTGTGTGGGCTTGAGCATAAATTATTATAATATTAATTATAATATAATATAATAATATTATTATATTAATACTTTATGTAAATATTAAAATTCATCATATTTTATTAATATTCATCATATTTTATTATTAGTTAATATTAATAATTATTATTAATCATTATTATTAATAATAAAATTCATATTAATGATTTTAATATAAATAATATAAATATATTATTAATATATTAATATATAAATATATAATAATATATAAATATTAATAAACTGTCAAAAGCATGTAGCATAAAATTATCACCCAATTCTGTGCTTCACCTTGTTAATCAACTTCACTCCAATTCATTACCACCAATTTTACACTTATGTTTGGACTGTGTGGTCAATAGACCTCATTTACATAAAATTATACCTCATTTTTGAGTAAAATTAGCAGAAATTATGAATTTTAGTAATTAAACATCGAGGAATGTAAATGGATGGCTTATCACAGACTGGCAGACGCACGCACACAGACACAGATTCAAATGTTAATGTTTTAATATGAAAAATTAAAATATGTCTAGCTGATATGACACAGGCAGAACAAACATTCAATATCATAGGACAGCGGAGAAGATCACTGGATACAATCAGCCAATGCCTCAGGAGATCTACACCAGCAGGGTGAGGAAGTATGCTGGCAAAATCACAACCGACCCTTCACATCCTGGACATCACCATCCAGACACTCCCCTCTGGTAGAAGACTCAGGATCATCAAAACCAGCACAACACAGCATGATAACAGCTTCTTTCCCAGAGCTGAAGCGCTTCTTAACAACAGTGGACACCTCACACTGTAGTCCATAAATTAATCTACAACTGAACTGAGCTTCCAAATCTCACTGAACTGAACTGGATTCAGTCACAAAACACTACTGCGATGTGTTTTTAATTCTATTATTCTCTGTTCTACTTACTGTTTATGGTGCTGTTACATGTCATACATGGGTCATGCTCATCAAGTCAGATTCCACATAAGTGTAACATACTTGGCAAAATAAAGAGATTCTGATTCTTAAAAAAGATGGTCCTTCAAGGGCCCTAAGTGGCTTGTGATGCTGCGCTTACCTCAGAGTGTGTTGACTCTCCAGTGATGGTGTATCAGCAGTAGGTGGAAAAGAGGGTACATTGGGAGGGTAAAAAATGAACAAATAATAGAAATATAATTATATAAAGAAGATGGTTTTTCAAGGGTTCTTTAGTAATGAAAATGGGTCTATACAAAACCATGAATACTCAGAGGTGATGAAAAGGTTCTTCAGACTGATGAGGAATGTGCTGTAGATGGTCCTATATAGATAACTTTTGAAAATGTTTCTGTATAGCACCAAAATGGGTTCCTCTATTATTATAAGCTTGACATTGTAACTACAGCAGAACCATTTTGGGGGCTAAATAGAAGCATTTTCAAAAAGGTTCTCTATAGAACCATCTACAATGCTTTCCTCAAACAACACTCTATTTGCATGAAGAGTTCTTTAAGTGTTCTTGTTCACATATAGAACCATTTTCTTTATGAAAGAACCCTTGAAGAACCATGTTTTACCACACATAGTATTCCATGTTGCTGCTGTACTGGGAGTGGACCACCACCAAAGAATATCCAGAGGAGAGTGGCTGTACTCAGAAACTGGCCACTGATGAAAGATTACATGATGTGAACTGAAAAGAATAATTATTTATATTATTATTTCCACAAATATGACACTGCCCTTAATGCTGCTTTAATTGTTTTTCCTTCAGGGTGTTAAAGCTCATGCTGAAACTGTTATATAACTGTTTGGCATGTATATTTAGTCCGAACTCTAACCCGGGTTCAGGGCCAAAAAGAAACTGATTCAATGAAACGTGTATTTCTGAACTGTCCTGAAACTTATTTTAGGTAAGGACTCTGTACACCTACATGTTAGATTTGGGACTAATAACTGTGGGTCTATTATGTCCATGTCTTGCTTTATTTCATGGGCCGACTCAAATATCACACATTTCACACATTAGTGACAGTAGTTGCTAAATAAAATTGTCGAACTGAAGAAGCAATAAAGGCATATTATGAGTACAATCTTCCCACAGTTTAATCTATACAGCACTTTTCTCCAACTAAAGGTGCTTTACAGTGATCAGTAAAGTATAATCAACTAGCATACAACAGGGGAAATTTCT
The DNA here is from genome assembly GCA_036984385.1 of Crenuchus spilurus. Classification (NCBI taxonomy): domain Eukaryota; kingdom Metazoa; phylum Chordata; class Actinopteri; order Characiformes; family Crenuchidae; genus Crenuchus; species Crenuchus spilurus. Next base: position 5,479 of record BRDA01036925.1, on the reverse strand, counting down.
CCAGTTCAGTCAAGTCACTCCATTGGTCCAGTCATCTGTGGGAGAAAAGCCCTCTAGTCTAGTAGCTATAACATCATGTTTCAGTGACACACAGTTGATGATGATGCTTCTAGGATAAAAGCAGGGATATTTTTATAAACGTAATCTTACTTTGCAAAAAGGTTTAACAGTGGTCTGCATTTTTTGTATTTATGTGTCAGTCACATGCACTAACCCCACCCCCTAGGACTCTCTTCAAACAGAGGTTTTTGTCTACATATATAACAATGCATTGCTGGTTGGTTTTGCTATAGATGTGTTTGTGGATGCTCTCACTTGAACAGGAATTATGAGATGGGGTAGCAGTTGGGGGTTAAATGTCTTGATTAAGGGTACTTCAGACATGACCCGACCAGGGATCAAACTGGCGACCTTCCAGTCACAAGACCAGATCCCTAACAATTAGGCCATGGCTGCTGAATGTCATGCTTTGATTACAGACTTAACCACCATGTCTTTGGTCTGTGGGAGGAAACCCAGACAGAACATGGAAACTCTACACCAATGAGGACTTGAACCCAAGACCATATTATTTCTACTTTTAATGATCAGATAGGAGATATAGCTCATAAAGACAGTACAAATGCAATTCAATTTTTCAAAATAAAAGCCAAAGCAAAGAATGAAAGAAAATACAATTAAAGAAAAAATAGGTAGTCAGGTTGCGTGATTGACTTTGTCACTAATTCTAGCTGTTATACTCTGTGTTAGTAATAGTTTTAGTGAAACAGGTTCTTCCTCTGCACCAGCTTAATAATTTCCTGCGGTGAGTATCCGGTACCTTACTTAATTACATTTTTAGCGCAGCTTCCCCTGCACTGGTATTTAGGCTAAAGGTTATGTGTGTGTGAAGCTGTAACAGGAGAGGAACTTCCTCAGATTTTCCCACCAAAGCCCAAACATCACGGCCCACTCACATCACCCTCACACCACTCACCATCCGGCAGAGCCCTTTCTTCATTCACTTGTCATCATTTATTGATGTATGGCAGCTTATTATAGGAATAATATCTCAGTAACAACCACAGGCCACAACAGTAAGAGTATGTTTGGTTTAACATTACTTAACAGTCTTGGGTTATCTTGTCCGTTTTTGAATATGTTGTCTTTATATATCACATTAAAATGTTTATCAGGCCAGTGTTTGGTATCTAGCATCATCTGCATGACCTGACAATTACTTTACACTTTGATATACTGTTTCAACATATTGGCCCCAAAATCACATCAACTCAGAATCGAAAACACACACACACACACACACACACACACACACACACACACACACACACACACACACACACACACACACACACACACAATGGCAGAAAATATCTATATTCCACAGAGACTCTTTCTCTGCTTCACACATAAAGCAAACCTCACACATCGTTCATTGTTGTTGTCTTTGTCTTTGAAAACTCCTCGAGTCCCAGCCTTGAAGGCCTGTTGTCATGGTGTGGGTGTGTTGGGTGGCAGGAGGTGAGGTAACACCAGCTGCTCGGGGATTAAACAACCTAAAGAACCTCGCCTCAGCAATCAGGATCTTATCTAGACTCAGCTACACTCAGCTTCCACTGTCTCATCTAAACCCAGAAGTGTTATACTTGGCATCAGCATTCAGGACCTTACTTAGAACCAAAATAGACTCAGTACTCAGCATTTAGAATCTTATCTAGAACCAAAAGAGACACAGTGCTCAGCATTTAGGATCTTATCTACAACCAAAAGAGACTCGATACTTAGCATTCAGAATCTTATCTAGAACCAAAAGAGACTCGATACTCAGCATTCAGAATCCTATCTAGAACCAAAAGAGACTCAGTACTCAGCATTCAGGACCTTAGGCAGAACCAAAATAGACTCAGTGCTCAGCATTTAGGATCTTATCTAGAACCAAAAGAGACTCAGTACTCCAGATTCAAGATCTCACCTAGAACCAAAAGAAACTAAGTACTCAGCATTCAGAATCTCATCTAGAACTAAAAGAGACTCAGCATTCAGGATTCAGGATCTCACCTAGAACTAAAAGAGACTCTGTACATAGCATTCAGGATCTCACCTAGAACCCTAAGTATTCTGGAGCTACCTTAATCAGAAGAGCTAGATTTAGAATTTTCAGGATTTCGGGATTATACATTAATCTATAAAGATTCAATAACATTCTTCATTCAGAACAGCTGAAACTTTCATTTGAGTGTATTACAACCACTGTCTTACATGGTCAGAAAAAGGAACATCACTACACAGGTTCTCTCTGTGGACTTTTCAGGAAAAAGGAGCAGATTTGTATCTTTAACTGAACTATTTTAAATGTAAAAGTCTGGACTCAGGACAGAGTGAGTGGAGTCAATACAATTTCACACACATTCAGTACCACACAATCTTATACAGTTATGTTCTCTACCTAAAGGTACTGAAAACAGAATCTTGAAGACCACCACAGAGACAGGAAATGTTGATCTAGTGATCGTCCAGTATTGTTAGTTTACACTGACTGAGCATGACTGCACTCCTCAAAACCCTGATCCATATCACTCTGGAACACAAACACATCTTCAAGATGTCTTGTTGTCATGAGCTGGGGACTAGCCTGGAAAATTACCACCCTTCCCGATACACACACACACACACACACACACACACACACACACACACACACACACACACACACACACACACACACACACACCAGCATTCTGTTTTCATCATCCTCTCTGTTGATTGCTGGGAACAAAACAAAAACACCCCACACTCGTTTTCATCCAGCCTGTTTTACATTCATCACAGTGATAAATGATGCACTTTTTGTTTATCATCATAGCTCATATAATAAATTACCATCATAGATACAGACTGAAGAATTCATTTTAAAACTGCTAATGCAACACCATCTGCACAAGGCCTCCAGAATTAATGACCTGGTATGAATCTGCTATGAAATAAAGTTTGATTTGTCTAATTAAATCAATGCTACTGTCTGTTCCTTTGGGCCATGACGTATTCTGTGAACAGAAGGAGGAGACTCTTTGAATATGATCACATAGTCCCGCCTGGAACTGGACCTGGGTGACCACTGAACCTGGGACAATATTGGTCTGGGGCGGGTGGGGTTTATACTGCACTGCACCTGGACCACACCTACATGCTCTAAAATAGAACGTAAACCCATAAGTGTAATGTTAAATGTTTGTTTATCCATTTCATTAGTTTTTTTGTATTTATTTCTCATTGTTTTCTGTATGTAAAACCATAGTTATTTAATATAAAATTTATTTTTGTTAATATTTTGGAGTGTCTGCAACAGATTAAATAGATTTACATTATTTCTTATGGGAAATATTCATTCATTCATTCATTTTGGTTATCATCAGGCACTTTTGAATTTGAATTTTTGACAAAAACTGTGGTTCAACTGTATATGAATCAAACAGTCACTCAATCAATTAATCAATCAATCAATCAACCAATCAATCAATCAATCAATTCAAGGAAAGTCCTGTATTTCACAGAAAAGACCCAATGAGCTTAGTTGTAGCTGCTTGGTGTTCAAGGGAAAAGCCCCGCACCCTCCAGTTTCTGTGTTACGTGAACCATACATTGTGAACAAAAAAAAAGTCTTTGTGTATATTGCTAACCATTCAGAATGATACAAGCCTAGTCTGGTATGACTCAAATAAACTGGATTTGGTGACTGTAAAGGTGTCTGCAGACCTGTGGTGGAGCTCCACACACACAGACCACATGATGCATGGGGCACCATGATTTTATGGGGGCACTACACATCTTCAAGGGGCACCACATGTTCGCTTTGTCTGCACACCAACCCCCCACCCCCAGAAACAAACTATATAGATAGTCAGATATAACATCTTTGATTTTAAATATTCTCTTTTGGGGTGGGGGTTACGCGCGTTTGGGCATCCGCATGCCTAGCGCCAGCACTGCTGCAGACTTTAAGGGTTTTGAGTGTGCTGTTTTGTTTTGGTGTGTATAAGCTGTAGTGCTGATGTAAGGTTAGCTCAGCACTTTGTGGGGCTTTAAATATCAGCTCCTCACTCTCACTGCAGCACAGCTGATCACTGCTATTACAGTTTTCCTCTCTGCTGGGCTGCATTACCTGCATTCAGCTCAGTTTCTATAGACACTACATAGACAGGCTTCAGGAAGATTTTATCAAGATCTGAACAAGGGCGCATGTGTTTTTACATAAAGTAACATCTTTATTTGGAATGAACAAAAGAAGAAGCCGCTGTTGTTTTTGAGATAGGACCTTATTCACAAGTCTTAAGTTACAGAACTGAACTTGGTTCTGAGTGAACCCCAGACTCAGTAGGTCAGGAGAGTCCATTTTTAGTTTAGAACTGGAGCTGTAGTTCAAGGCTCACTTAAATAGCTGGACCATTTCTATAAAAATACATCACCAAAGCTTTCTCTGAACCCACTCAAAACTCACAAAGACCTTATCAAATTTCTCACAGACTCACGGGAGTGGTTTGCGACACAGTATGACAAGTATCAACTTGTGTCGCTGATTGCTCAGTCCACCATCTTTGAATATGAAGTGCTGTTCTAGAATCAGTTTTAGTGATCAGATTAGAATAGATTTAAGATTAGTTTTCTACCAGCCTTTCTTACACAGTCTTTATCCAGGTTTATAGAGTTCAATAGTCACCTAAATATAATGTTAAACACACTGCTCAACTTCAACATTTCTTTGCTAAGAGAAGCTAAATTTGGACTACAGGCATGTCTTAACTGACTACATTTAAAAGTGGAACTGTGATGCTAAATTGGTTAACACGCACTAGAACTCAATTGTCACTTAAATAGCCTAATTATTTCTGTCACAATCAATCTTTGATTAATCTTTGAGACCTTCAATAAAATCTAGATGAGGTGTGAGTTGGTTGAGAGATATTTTGGAGATGTCCAGGCATTGTAGGTGATTACTGAGTTCTAGTGTTTATTAGCAATGTTAGCCTCATGGCTCCAGTTCTAATAAGTCTAAACTTACAAGTGAACCTTTTATAAAAGGTAATGATTAGAACAAAGAATACAAAGCCTCTTTATTGTGTGTGTGTGTATGTGTGTGTGTGTGTGTGTTCTGAAGGTCAGCTGGGGATAAACTAGGCTATACAACCTGAATGAGAGCGATAAGGAGTAGATACAGACTGATACATGCGGGTTATGAAACTGCAAAAAGCAAATTAAATGATCTCTTATCAGCACAATAAACCACATTTTCTTCTTTGATAACACTTGTTTATTTTACTATGAATTTAAATTATTTTATCAGCATGTTTTAAAAATCAGGGTATTTGGAATTGTGTATGTCGGTGCAGGATTTAGTACAATCTGGGTAAGTGCCAGTTTGGGGTGGTACCCAAACCCAATTTGCACCTGGTGAACTTTGGTTCAGTGTGGAAGGATTTGTAAC
>BRDA01036923.1:8684-18684 GCA_036984385.1 Crenuchus spilurus | reverse complement strand
CAAGGAGCATGAACTTTTAAAGAAAAGTCATTTGAATAAAAAGGTTTGGTATCATTTGACTTATGCATGCTCCAGTCATTCATTTGTACCAATTGTTGACAGGATGGACAAGCTCTACAGAACTTCAGCAAATACCTAATGAGCTTAAAGTTTAGATCCACTACATATATTGATGGTGTCAGTTTAAAATTCTGAGTGTTTATTGAGGTTGTTCATCAACTAATATCTCTTATTCAAGTATAGAGTGTTTAGTGAGGTTATTTATGGACTAATATCTCCTAATCTAGTGTATAGAGTGTATAGTGAGGTTATTTATAGACTAATATCTCCTAGTGTGTAGAGTGTTTAGTGAGGTTATTTATAGACTAATATCTCCTATTCTAGTGTGTAGAGTGTTTAGTGAGGTTATTTATAGACTAATATCTCCTAGTGTATAGAGTGTTTAGTGAGGTTATTTATAGACTAATATCTCCTAATCTAGTGTGTAGAGTGTTTAGTGAGGTTATTTATAGACTAATATCTCCTAATCTAGTGTGTAGAGTGTTTAGTGAGGTTATTTATAGACTAATATCTCCTAGTGTGTAGAGTGTTTAGTGAGGTTATTTATAGACTGATATATCCTATTCTAGTGTGTAGAGTGTATAGTGAGGTTATTTATAGACTAATATCTCCTAGTGTGTAGAGTGTTTAGTGAGGTTATTTATAGACTAATATCTCCTATTCTAGTGTGTAGAGTGTATAGTGAGGTTATTTATAGACTAATATCTCCTAGTGTGTAGAGTGTTTAGTGAGGTTATTTATAGACTGATATCTCCTATTCTAGTGTGTAGAGTGTTTAGTGAGGTTATTTATAGACTAATATCTCCTATTCTAGTGTGTAGAGTGTTTAGTGAGGTTATTTATAGACTAATATCTCCTAATCTAGTGTGTAGAGTGTTTAGTGAGGTTATTTATAGACTAATATCTCCTAATCTAGTGTATAGAGTGTATAGTGAGATTATTTATGGACTAATATCTCCTATTCTAGTGTGTAGTGTTTACTGAGGTTATTCATCGACTAATGTCACTTATTCTACTGAATTTCAGTATTGATTGAGGTTGGTTATTGGCTAATATTTCATGTTATGTTGTATAGTGTTTATTGAGCTAAACTATTACAGTGCAAAACTAAAGCTCACTGAGCAAAAAATACCAAAACAAGCTAAAAAGCAGTGACATTGTCCTACCTCACCCTTCAGCCATGAAAGATTGAGAATCTGGAGGAGCAGCATGTGTAGAAAAAACAACCTTCTGAAACAAAAGTGTGTGTTGTAATGGACAATACTGAGTGACCTCAAAGTTTTTATATTTAGTATATGTACTACAGCTTCTATTTAAAATGAATGAAATGTTTGCCAGCATTCTGTAAACCTCGTCCAGCCTCAACACAGTTGCTAAGAAATGACATTTTTGTAGACACAGCATGAATATGTCAATCAGTGGCTTTTCCTTGTGCTACATTCAAGCCATATTAGAGACCTTTATTTTTGAATGTAGAATTCAGGAAAATGGTGAGGACAATGACGGTACAGATGCGTTTGAAAGATGGACCTCCTGTGTCCAGGCTTTGAATTTATCTTCCATTTTTCAGTCGGAGCATATGGGTTTAAGGCAGGTCTTTTGTTCGTGTCAAAATGTCTGGCAAAGCAATTTCCCCCCGGCTTCTATGTGGGGATGCTAGAATGACCTCTGTGTGACGTTCACTGTCTTCTCACAGACTCCAGTAGCCTCAGATCACAGATCTCGTGTGCTCATCTGCCTTCGCCGCTCTTTGTCCTCAATTTCACCCAGACAAAATGGCTAGGAAATTAGATTCATGTCACAAACATTACATTTAAAAAAAAGCATCCCATCCACGACAGGCCATCCCAGAAAGCACTGCTTCATTATTCACTAGCCAATGAACTCTGCGGGACCTTCTTGTGGTGTGTGTGTGTGTGTGTGTGCACTGCAGGAAGCAGATGAATTATTCACTAGCTACTTTTAAGGAAGCATTTATACCATCTCAAGAGTGGTGCTCGGTTCAGGGTGCTTTGCTACTTCTCTCACCTTACAGCCCTCATATCTGGGATTATTCTAGACACTTTTCTGAAGCATAGACAGATTTTAAAGTGATAGTTCATCAGAAATCTTTCCTGTAGACAGTATGAGAATCTTGGTATCCAAAGTTTGCTTCTTAAGTTTTGCGATGGAGCTACATGGCTAATGTAGCAAAGTAACAGAAGCTTATGATCACATATTAGCATTCAGAATTAACATGAACACAGCAAAGTTCATTAAGTAGGGCTGTTACAGTACCAGAACATATTGACTTTGATACAGATACCAAGTGTAGTATCACGATACTCAACACCAACTCTAGTCAGTTCTTGTACTGTGTTAAATTGGTCAGACTTGTTTGTATTAAAGTATTGCAACTGAAAGTTAGAGAATAGAACTGATCACCAAAGCTGAGAATTGAAACATTTCTGTACTTTCTATACTTGGTGCAACGTTAGCAAAGCAAGCTCACTTTCTTCAAACTGTCAGGCTTGCTTATGTGGTTTATGCCACTGTATGACATACTGTTATCTATAAAAATGGACAAAACTACAGAGTTCAGGTTCCAGGAGGGCTGCTACCACTGTATATGTAAAAAAACATATTTTATTCACAGCAGCATTAACAATACAGAGTTTTGCAAACATGTTAACTTGGAATGTCCTCCTATAGTATAAGTAAAAGTGTATGAGTGAATGTTACACTTCTATAGCACCTTTCTCACATCCAAGGATGCTTTACAATCAATGCACTCCATTTACACACATAGAACTCAAGCGGCGGCCAATCATACACAGTGTACTCTCAAACCGGAAGCGACCGTCCACCTGGAGGACTGCATTGAGCACTAGATGGATCACTCAGGACAGAGTGCCAACCATATCTGAGCATACACACATTCATACACACAGATATACACATTCATACACACACACCAGGGTCATTTAGAGCCAATTGACCTGATCTCCAGGTTTTTGGACTGTGGGAGAAAGTCCCCGGAGAAAACCCACACAGACACGGGGCAGCTGTGACCTGGTGGTTAGGGATCTGGTCTTGTGACCAGAAGGTTGCTGGTTCGATTCCCGAGCAGGTCAAGACTGAAGTACCCTTGAGCAAGGCACCTAACCCCCAACTGTAAGTCGCTCTGGATAAGAGCGTCTGCTAAATGCCTGAAATGCAAATGCACGGGGAGAACATGGAAACTCCACCCAGATGGGGACTTGAACCCAAGACCTCAGCGCTGAGAGGCGAATGTGCTGACCACTAAGCCACCGTGCCGACCTAATCAACACAGAGGAATTTGACCTCTGCATATAACTCAGCAATGTAATGAAACACACACACTACTGAGCACACTCAAAAGCACTTCAGTCATGTCCTGCCAGGGGATAGAACATGCAACCTTCTGGTCACAAGACTGGATCCCAAATCACCAGGTTACGGCCTGTAAACACGTCATCACTGCTTACAAAGGTGTCAAGAACCATCTGTATTTTCTATATTTTCTTAACCCGGATTAATCATCGGGGTCTCAGACACATGTACATCCTCATGTGGATGTTGCTGATACATAATACTTGCCAAATGAACCATCCTGACTAAAAGTTTAAGAAATCTGTTTCTTTCACCTCATTAAAATGCTCCGACAGAAATCCTTCCCCGAAGACGCGTTCTCGGCTTTACCTTGAGAGCAAACACATTTGCAAAAGGGATTAGCATAAAGATGAAGGCGTGAAAAATACAGCTTTACTTTAATTAAGCTCCTTTTTAGAGTCTACACATCGCGCTCAGGGCCTTTTGTTAGGAGAGCATTAGGGCTATTAAACCAGGGGGCCAGAGTGGCTAATAAACTGAATACATCTGCATGCATTTCCGAAAAGGGCCCTCTCCCAGAAGCGGGGTTTACATGGAGGATCAGCGCTGGAGCAGGACGATAATTCCACATCATCCCCTCCAAGCTTTGAAGTTGAGTTCCCCTTCACTCGTTTTCGCCTGCATTAGTGCTGTTTCAATGAAGCAAAGCCACCCAAATTACACTTGTGAGTGGCCAACACCTGGGTAGCACCTCCCTCCTTTGCACTAATTGGTCCACGGAGTATAGCATAAGCTGTCTCTGATCCCCCTCAGGGCCACGGCAGCCAATAAGAAGGCTTCTCCTCCGGGCTATGTGCAGGAGCAAAGATGGTACTTCATTTCTCCCTTTCTGCACCATTGGCACCAATTACCACAACATGGAACCCCACTGAGCCAGCAGGGTGAGAATTTAGATGGCATCAGCTTTGAAGTGCATTGAAGATAAGTTTGGTGGAAGCTCAAGCTAAGGTCAGAAGCCAAGAAGTCGAAAGCATGTATCCTTGCTGTGATAACCTGTACTAGTGCATCCACAAAAATTAGAATATCATGGAAAAAACCTTTTGGATTTCTGGTTTTCATGGGCAGTAAAACTCTTTTTTTTTAGCAAAACAAAAGGCATTAGTATGCGCCAAACATTTCAATAAACCCAAAATGTCCATTACCATAAACTGCTAAAAATGAAATCTCCTGGAGGTTATGATGCTGTTACTATGGGGCCTGAGTGAACAAAATTGGCTATGCTCTCTCTCTCTGGGTGTGAAGATGGCACTCTCTCCCCATCACTACTAAGTAACATCCGCTGTCTCAGGCTTCTGTTAGCTGATGTATCAGAGCTGAGGATCCTGAGCTTTCCTCTGAGCATGTTGGCTGCCCAGTTATGATGTATTGGCAGCAGCTTGAAAAGAGGCAGTGCCTAACTTCCCATGCATTAGAGGAGGCCTGTGTAAGACTTCACCCTCCTAGAGTCAGAGACATTACAAGTGATGGGGAGGGTTCAAGCAAATGGGTGAGTTGATATATATAAATATTGGTGGTGGTGGGGGGGAATGTAAAATAAATAAGTGAATAAATAAATAAATAAATAAATAAATAAATAAATAAATAATAAGGCTCCTAAATGGTTCTTGGATAGTTTGAACTGTTCCACACACAAAAAAACACCTTTACAGTACTTGGAAAGTCTTGAAACATTTCACACCCACACATCTCAGTTACAAAAGCACTTCTTTAAAGAACCATCTGTTCAGATATTTTTACAGAACCAAAGTGGGTTCATCTACATCACTCCAAAAAATCCCCTTTTTGGCACCTTTATTAAGTACGTTGCTGAAAAACTTCATTATGCAGGTTCTGCTCACAAGCTGAGGCAGAAAACTCGCTCACTTCATGTTTATCTGAAAGAAATACAGCAGTCAGGGACTTATGATAGCACCCAAATGGACATTTGTTGGCCAAAAACACACAATGGGTGAACAGGCCTTCGTCATGTAGCTGAGCAGAACTGATTCACATACTGGGAAGACATTTGCATGCCTATTAAACAAAAGCCTCAGTAAATCTCCTCAAATCCTTTCTCACACTCACGCCAAATGGCACCAGAAGAATTGCTCAAGCAAAATATTTACAGAGGCTGCTGGGCCTGAAAGTCAAATCAGCACATTTTGGGCTGTTTCTCCAAGGGGTTTGGGGAGAATGCTGGTCCATCTGTGCTCCCAGATAACCCAGCCTAAGGCTCCCTAAAACACACTCCCTGCTCCATCCAGCCACCATTACTGAGTGATGATGTCTCTTTATAAAATATTACTGAGTATGAAGCAGGTTGTCTTAAGGTCAGTATAACTGCAACTGGAGCGATGGTAAATTTATGACTCCAATTTTTTGGTTTTTAGTGAAATGCGACAATCAAGCTTTTGGGCTGAGAACATGATACCGGTTTCAGAGTCAGACACGTATGGACTAAAGTCAAAAAGGTTTGCACAACAATCCAAATAACTAGAAAACATCCAAGAGACAATCCAAAATTCAAGTCAGAAAACAAGCAGAACGTAATACCAGGACAGACTACACCAATATACAAACAGGTTAATCCACAAACATAATCCAGAAAACTCAGCACAGGTCAAACACAGAGAAAACTAGACAGCAGGTAAGGCTTGATAATGAAGTGTGGGAGCAAGAACAATACTTCACAAAGGTAATGAGCTCAGAGTATGAATGAATGAACGTTACACTTATATAACACCTTTCTATACGCAATTTCACTTTACAATCAACACAATCCATTTACACACTGCAAACTCAACCACACACTGGCAAGAAATGGCAGCCAATCACGCACAGCGTCTCAACCGGAAGCAACCGTCCACCTGGGGACTGCATCAAGCACTGGGGGTGGAGGTGGAGGGAGGTAGTCACCCTGCCAAATATCCAGACATACACATTCATTCACACACACCAGGGTCATTTACAGTGTTGCGAATAACAGTGTTAAAAATAACGGCGTTACATAACGACGAGAACAAAACAAAGGCTGCTGGATGGAACACACCGCCACAGTTTAAAACAGAGCGTAAACCCAAAATGGTTCAAAAGCAGCAAGACCCAAGAGAGAAAGCAAGAGAGAAAACACAGGCTACTTGAGAAAGAGAAATATTTTGTTAATATTTGGGAGTGTCTGGAACGGATTAATTGAATTTACATTTCTTATGGGAAATTTTGCTTCAGTTATCGTTCGTTTTAGTTATCATCAGACAGGCCCTTTAGAACAGATTAATGATGAAAACTGAGGTTCCACTGTATGTTCTATTAGGAATATCTTATAACAGCTTCAGAATTTATGACTAGAATGACTGTTGCCATAAATAATGAAATAGTATCCATTGTTTACACACTTCTTCAATCCAATTTTGATCAGATGTAGTATACAGTACATTTCATCTACTGTGGACTCAGACACATGAATCTTTCGGAAATACTATTCCGATATAAAGTTTTTTTAAGGCTAAATATGCTCAGAATGGCTGTTTGCTTTGATCTGAGGGGGGAAAACCCTTGCACATGTAGTCAGTGTTGGTTGTTCAGCTCGATGTGCTTTCTTTACACAGTCTCAACAAACCCTCTCCACTGAACCCACCTCACTAAAATATGTAATTTTTTTACATTTTACTGCATTTGGTCAAAGCCAACTTTTATGACAGTTCTATCATTATCCAAAGCAAATAATGAACTGTTATGTCAGGGTCATTTCTCCAGATTAGTGTTTAACATTTGAAGAAAAAAACATGTTAATTCAGAGTAAAACTGCACGTTGATTCATTAATCATGGCAGAAATATTCAATTAGGCGCATCGAGTTGCAATGCAAATTTTGTTTCATCCATCTCCCTCCAATGAAGCAAAGCAGTAATTAATAAATTGCTTTCATTTCAGCCTTGTTAATTAAATGACGTGAACTGATTGGTTCTGGAGAGAAGCCCCCTCCGTCCCTTTCTTTGTTTTAGAGCTTTGATAGAGCACAGTCGCAGATTACAATAGCTCATTCATTACTGAGGGATAGGGCTTTTTAGGCTTCTGATATCTTCTATGTGTGTCTGTTGAACAAAGCCCTCGGCCCAGATGAGCCGCTCCCACATTAATCCTCACGACGACGGATGATCTGCAAACAGATTCTTTCCGTTTCAGTACCAAAGAGAGAGGTAATGCAGAAGTCAATCAGTTCTTTCTACCATCGTTGCTGTGTAAAGAACGCTGGCTCCAGTTGCTTAAGTCATGACGTTCATGTTTACCAACCTTTCTGTGGCTGTTTGTTTGAAAAATTATCCCGCTGTTGAGCAAACCGTTTAATGCCAACCCATCATTTTATGGATGAATTCTTCATCGGTCCAGAGAGGGAGAGAAAACAGCAGCTGCCAAAAGCAATCATTTAACATTTTAGCCTGACGCCTACGAAGCAGGCGTCTCTTCAAGCCAACGTGCATTTTAAAGCCACCACCATTCAAATGGAGCTCACACTGGAGCCCACTTTAAACCAGACCAGCTGTCCACTTCAGCTTGTGTAAGAGGCTTTTGTTGACCTCAGGCCTATACCTACACTACATCTAAACACTGCAGGAGAACAAGGCTTGAGCTTTTTCCATGCTGAGGACTTGAAGAAAGGCCATGTAGGGTTGTTCTAAGCTTGGCATTTGAAAGTGAAATCTGCTGCTCAAAAAACATGTTTGAGGCATCAGACATGTTAATAATAATTCCATTCAAGCTGAATTGACAAGTCACAGATCTGAAATTGCATGTAATTACTTTGAGAGAGGGCTTTCAAAATGATAATTTCAATTTAAACTGTCTCACTTGAATGTCCATCACAGATTCAGTGAATGAAAAAGCCTCTGCTTTGTACGTACACTGAAAGGTTAATAAACAAACCTGTGTGGGACCGATTCTTGACTTTTTAGAACTGTAAGCTGTTGTTGAAGAACACTAATAGAGTATGAACAATTATAAACAATCTGATATACTGTATTTCATACAGGATCACTTTGTTTACATGGAGAATATTACCCTGCAAACACAATTATGACAATTTATTATTTTGGCACCCACAACATATAACTTCTCAGAACGCTGGTACAAAACATAAAACACAGGCAGGAAAAGTAATATAATAATAGTCTGGACCAACACCAGCAGATGACATGGCTCCCCAAACTATCACTGAAAATAAATTTTACTTTTTATTTAGAAATCAAGGTCCCAGAGTCTGGAGGAATAGTGGAGACTCACACAATCCAAGCTGTTTGAGATCTAGTGTGAAGTTTACAGTCAGTGATGGTTTCAGTGATGGTCACAGGATGATCACCATGCCACGCTGCACTGATGCAGTAATTCATGCAAAAGGAGCCCCAAAAAAGTACTGAGTGTATATACTGTGCATACTTTTCAGAAGAACAACATTTATATTAAAAATATTATTATTAATACATAATTATTAATAATTTTTAATTAGTCTTATATAATATTCTAATGTTTTGAGATACTGACTTTTGGTTTTTCATTGGCTGTAGACCGTAATGATCAACATTAAAATAAATAACCACTTGAAATAGACACTCTGTATATGATTAATGTATATAATATATTTAGTAATAATAATATATATAGTTTCACTTTTTGAATTGATTGTACTTTTTTGAATGACTTTTTGGTCATTTTTAGATGCAGCTGTATACAGGAAAACCTAAACATAATCAGATACATGCCTCTAGTTTGAAATGACTTTAGTAAGAATGGGAAGGAAACTAAAAAGGGGTGTTAAAAAGGGGTGTGCCCTTGTATTTGTTTAAACAACATGAGCAACATGTGAGCAATAGATTCTGGACGTATCAAATATGATACAAAACAAACTCATGTGTGTAAAGTGTTATTTACTGAATATTTCTCTTCTGTCATTGGGCAAATAATTTTGCCAGTTTCAAACAATTAGTGTTTCAGGCTTGACAGGGTTAAATGTAATGTTATCAGTAGGCAAACTTTATACCCAATGGTGATGTTAACATTCCAGAAATGAGACACTGTTGTGAGTTTGCTGTAAAGCATTTTTCTTTAACTAACAACACAAAAATGAGGCCTCCAACATTTCAAGTCAACCACAATTTGTCCTCTAAAAATGAATGGATTGTAAATATATTTCCGATCAGAGGTGGCTGATATGGCAAAAATGTGATATGATACTTCAATAACATTTCATGATACATGATATATGTAATATTTATTTTTTCACACATTTAGTCAACTGATATAAAAGTAGTAGTGTTGCATACATCAATACTATCAAATGCATTGATTTGTAATCCATATTTAGAGTACTGTGTTGTGCTAAAGCCAGTTAATTTTGCTCATTATAATAAATCGCAGTCTGTGTTCTGGTACTGATGATATGGTACTGATGATATACATGATCAGAGGTATCAAAAGTATTGACATTCATTACTCAGGTAGAAGTATATGAAGATGGACTCATTACTTACAGTTATGAAAACTATGGAGACTAGTACATATAGTAGTCATGGTATAGT
>BRDA01036919.1:1564-12410 GCA_036984385.1 Crenuchus spilurus | reverse complement strand
TTTATATTCGATTCGGTATTTAACTGGAAGCCAGTGTAGTGCTGATAAAACTGGGCTAATATGGTCAAATTTTCTGGTTTTTGTAAGAACCCTGTTTAGTCATGTTTAGCTTCTTCCATTTTCTAATAATTGCTCCAACAGTTGATCTTTGTTCACCAAGCTGCTTGGCAATTGCCCTGTAGAACCTTTTCAGCCTTGAGAAGGTTTACAATCTTGTCTCTGGTGTCTTTGGACAGCTCTTTGGTCTTAGCCATGTTAGTAGTTGGGAGTCTTACTGATTGTGTGGGGTGGGCAGGTGTCTTTATGCAGACTAACAGGTCTTTCAGGGCCAGAATGTTTGCTGATTGGCAGGTGTTAAATACTTATTTTCACAAATAAATTCTTAAAAAATCATACATTGTGATTTCCAGACTTTTTCTTTTAGATTATGTCTCTCACAGTGGACATGCACCTAAGATGAAAATTTCAGACCCCTCCATGATTTCTAAGTGGGAGAACTTGCAATTTCGCAGAGTGTTCAAATATTTATTTTCCTCACTGTAGGATGTACATGGTAAATAAAGTTTTTAGAAAATTGGGAATGTTATACAGCTGTATGTACTGTCAGTCTGGTCAAACATGTCCTGTTGATTTTCTAAGTAAAATGTAAGTGTTGGGAAATGTTGGGAAAAAAGTCCAGAAAGTTGCAGTCTACTCCAGGATTTAGTTCCATCTGTCTAGATTCTGTAGCAATCTCAAATCAGAAGCAGAGGTGTTCAGATAGATAGAACAAAATTCTGGAGTTGAATTTCCCAACCCTGGAACATCTGAACTACTTTTTACTTAGAAAATCAACAGAACATGTTTGACCAAACTTAAAGTACATACAGCTGTACATTCCCAATGTACTGTGCTGTGTATTTTTTAAATTTTGTTAAATTACTGATCATTTTCTCCAGAAATGTCATCAATGTGATGAACTGTGATGAACTGTGTCTAGGGCAGGCACTGGTCATTGGGGGAACCAGAACAATTTTGGTGGGCTGATGGGTGAGTGGGCTGCTCAGAGACTAAGGAAGAAAGTGTTCCTCCAATACATGTGCTGCACTGTCGCTTGTGAAATAGTCTTACATAAAATAAATGGACATATGCATTAGCAGCCCATTGTATCAGTGGGTGACCATCAGCCAATCACGCAAATGCTGCTCGCCAGGAAATACAGGGAAATAAGTGCAGAAAACCTTGAGAAATTGGAGGATGAATACATGCTTGATAAATAAACACTCAAACAAGAAATCCTTGAAACCGCATCAGACAGAGGAATAGCAGGACCAAAGTGCAGAAGAGGTACATTCAGACCCTGTGAGATCTGTACACTATGGCTATAGCCAGCTTGCAAAATGAAAAATGAGTCATGAGGTTGTTCTAGTCCAGATAAAAAAACAACAACATCATAGCGAGTCACATCATCACAACTGAGGAGTTTCTTTGTCTTGGGTGGGAATTATTTAATCAAGTCAACCTTAAGCCAAAATGAAAGTTTATTGTGTTGTTGCTTCATGTCCTTGTACCATATCATAGACCACATGTGTCAAAGTCCAGTCCTGGTGGGCTGGATTCCTGCAGTTTGTGAACTTCCTGATCAAACTCACCTGATTCAGTTCAGCAGGTAATGAGCAGGTTTAATTGTAGGGTCACACCAGAGAAATCACCAAACTCTGCAGGAATCTGGCCCTCCAGGACCAGAGTTTGACACCCCTGTCATAGACAGTATAAGAAGAGGAGTGTGACCAATGGGTGAAAAACGTTCGTAATGCTCAACATGGCATTCACAACCACATATCTGTATTAGTAGATAAATCATTGTTTTTATGTTGTGCATTGCAAAGCAATTTGCTATTTGCTTTGCAATGCGCAATATACTGTTATTCGATTTTCATATATTATTATGTTGCGCATTCTTCTTCCGCCGGATTTTTGACGCGTTTCTTGTCCCACAGTTTTCGAGATATCGACACCGTTCCAACTCCAGATTGTTCGGTCCGATTGTGTGATCCGGGTTTGTATACAGAATTTTGATTGGATGTGCGGTTTTCCTAAAAACTTCCTTAATCTGGGAATTTTTTCCCATAGAGAATGAATGGGGAGCAAAAATGCATGCTCATCTACTGTACTTCTGCTTGACTGATTCGCACCGTTTCGGATACACTATATCAGGGCAGGCCCCCGAGCAGAAATTCACTGTTGTTTTGACCCGCACTCGTTTATTTGTCGTTTTATTGCCATCCCTTTTTCGTCCCATTGACCTCCATTCATTTTTGGCCATACCAAATTCCAAGCTTCCATATGCCCGACAACCACCAAAATTGATATACTACATCAGGGCAGGTAACAGAGCTCTAGGGCAGAGCCATACTGACCCGCACTCCTATTTTTGTCATCTTTTCATCACTCGTTCCTCCCATTGACTTCCATTCATTTTTACATACACTCAAACAAGAGAGCTTCTGTGTCCCAACAGCCACCAAAATTGATGTACCGCATCAGGGCAGGTAACAGAGCTCTAGTGCAGAGCCATAGCAACTGCCTTGGGTGCCATAGCAACCGCCTTGGGGCCCATAGCAAACGCCTTGGGACCCATAGCAACCGCCTTGGGGCGCATAGCAACCGCCTTGAAAACCATAGCAACCTCCTTGGGGGCCATAGCAACCACCACAGATACCACAGCACCACCTTACAAACCAACTGGAATACCTTAGCTTGTGGGCCATGTTAGCAATGCGCAACATCTCGCGTTTCCTTCAGGAAATGCACTTTTCTAGTTATTATTTGTTCATTGATTATTTTATTTAAGTGAAAAACTACAAACTTCATTATTTCCATGATTCCATATTTTTGGTCAGATATATCTGCTATTTCATTTACATGTGTGAAATGTTTGTGGCTTACAGTTATATGCAAAAACATAAGAACCTGCTCTTGTATAGCTGGAATAACTGCCCAGAAGCATTGTGGTGATGTTCTTAAAGTGGTCAGACTTGCTTATAAGGACCATATTCTATTCAGTTTAGCTAGACTTGTGCTATCATTGCACTTTATAATTTACAAGACAAAATTCTTCTCAAATTGGAATCTCTAAAGTGTTTGCTGGTGTTAGTCACCCTAAATCATGGGCAGGACAGATCTGTGATTGTAGTGGACTGGTCTAGACAAAAAAAATCCAGTCTAGCCTTGGTCTGAGTCAAGAATAACAAATGGCATGAAACAAAAATTCACACTGGAGGCCAAAGGAAAATGTCTGGAATGCACGAGTCAAAATAATCCAGTAGGAGTCGGTTTTGCTAACAAAAGCTAGACTAAGATACAGCAGTAAAGTAGGCAGATATAACCTGAATAAAGTGCATTTCAGAAATCATTGCTGTAATTTGCTGCTTAAAGAAAAATAATTTTAGAGTCAGACACTCCAATGATTACTGAAAGCAACAGATCTGATTAAAGGCATTTTTGTCCATTCAAAAATGCTATAATTTGACTTCAAAACGCAAAGTCATCCTGCATTATCCATTCAGTGTGCTTAAGCACATGCCCACATTCCCAAAGTTATTACATGACCCATGACTCTGAATGTACTCTGAATGTTTTAATGGAATCCATGCATCATTAAAGATAATAACAGTCTATTCAATGCAGAGCCAACATCACCTTCTAAAAATCTCATTCACAATACCAGCCTCTATACATACTCACCCACACAGACAGAGAGAGAGAGAGAGAGAGAGAGAGAGAGAGAGAGCTGTTTAGAGTCAGAGGGATAGAAAGAGAGAGCTGTTTAGAGTCAGAGGGATAGAAAGAGAAACAGGAAGAAAGTGGAAAGAGAGTGAGAAAAAGAGGGAATAAAAGATAGACAGTTTTGCTGAGCTGATTTCCTCTCTGTCTGTCTGTCTCTCTCTCTCTCTCTCTCTCTCTCTCTCTCTCTCTCTCTCTCTCTCTCTCAATGAGTTGTTGTTTTTCATGCAGGAGTTACAGGAGAGCTCAGGGATAGACAGATGGGAGGAAAGTTTAATGAATGTCAGAAAGTAAAGTGGGTGGAGAGAGAGAGAGAATGAATGAGAGACAGAGTCACTGCTTCATCTCCTCTGAACCACAAGACACTGCAGTCAATGAAGTGAAAAAGGCCGATTCATTCTGTCTGTCTTTCTTTCTCTGTCTGCTGCTCATTCTCGCGGTCATCTCTCTCCTTCTCTCTCATTCTCTCTCTCTGCCAGTCTCCTGTTCACTCTTCCTGACTTTCTCTCCTTTTCTATTTCTCTCTGACACTTTCTATCAGTCTCTCACTGAGTCTAGCATGTCAAATGTGTCTGAGAGAGAGAGAGAGAGAGAGAGAGAGAGAGAGAGAGAGAGAACAAGCTAGAGGTGCTCAATTGACCTACCCCACCCACAAATGCATTGTTTCAGAGTAACTGTTGCTAAGTTGAACAAGTCTCAAGGGCTTTTCATAAGGAAAGCAGCAATCACACGTCTTACATTTGTTTTCTTTGTAATGCTGTGACCAGATGTACCCGTTTTCAGTGGTGTTGGAACCCCTGGAAGTCCTAAGGTCTGGCATCAGAGCAGATGTTGTCGTCTTAATGTCAGAATTACCTTCACTCACTGTAGTCAGCTATTTCTTACATTGTTTCTCATATGGTTTACAAAGACAGTAAGCTAGTCCCTAGTTATCAGTTGGACTTCACGATAGTTAATCAAAAACATTTGTTATTTCAGTGATATATGGATTGCTAACCTAGAAATGTTTACCTAGAAAGGACAGAGTGTTAGAATAAGTGGCTGGCCTTCCTATGCAAGCCATCAGGCCCCTGCAGCTGATCCAGAATGCAGCTGCTCAGCTGGTCTTCAATCAGCCAAAGTTCTCTCACGTCACTCCACTGCTGTGTTCACTTCACTGGATTCCTGTAGCTGCTAGAATCAGATTCAAAATCCTGACACTAAACCTACAAAGCAAAGTCTAGCCCCTCCCTACCAAATAGCAATGATCAATTCTCAAGCCCGTCAAACTTCTAGTATGGCTCAGCTTGACCCGCAATCCTTCAAGAGACGTGGAAGACTAGCATCAAGACTCTTCTCTGTCCTAGTACCTAGATGGTGGAACAAACTCCCAAATTACAATAGGCTAGTTTCAAACTTCAACAACACATAGCCTAGTGGAGTAGCATTGTGTCCCCAACCATCACATATGTTGGTGAGCATCTTTAGGTTAAATCTTCCAGTCTATTGTAATATTATATAGGATTCTACATCATATTGATATTGCTGTAGTGTCACTACAATTACTTTCCACAAGGTTGTTTTTATTTAGGAGAATATGGTTCTCTATGGTTTTCTCTGTTGACCAGCCACCTCTGGTGTTTTGGGATATGAGCCTTGGCTCCCAATATGTTGGAAATAAGCTGAGAGAGAAAAAAAGGAGAGGAAAAAAAAAACGAGAGGAAGATTCTTCTTTTTTTCTCTGGGATTTCCGCAAGCCGTGACAGGCGCTGAAACTGCTGTGAATTTATCTGTGGGCTGTCAGAGGAATTAGCAGAGATAAGGGGGGGAAAATGTGACAAAAGTTTGAAAGTCTAAAGTCCAAGAGAGAGAGGAGAGAGAGGGAGAGAGAGAGAGAGAGAGAAGGAGAGAGAGAGTGGGTGTGTATATATGTTTGAAGTGGTTTGAATTCATCGACTTCCATTTTGGATTTGGTGCCCAAGGCCAACTGTATCTTTGCTCTGCCCCAAATTAATCTCTGCCATTGGCTCTCTTTTGAATTTCCCATTTAAGAGAAAAGAGAGCACAAGTGAGAGAAAGAGAGAGAGAGAGAGAGAGAGAGAGAGAGAGAGAGAATCAGGAGGTCTGTATCTACACTACGTTCAGACCAAAGCTCTGAAAGCTTATTCCAGCCCGTCAATCAGAGCCGCGGCTGTGTTAACAGCCTTAAACATTTCAGTGCGTAACTCCAGCTATAAAAATGTTCTGCACATTGATGCATAAGGGCTCAGAGGCGTAACAGTTCTCCAGTGACAGATGTGGAACAACAGCAAGCCTGTTTCAACACCATAAAGCTAGCAAACCTTTAATACTAACTTTACACCATCACTGAGCTTCTAGATAAATTATTCGAGGGGTATTTAAGGAAGGATTTCTCTGGACAACCCAAGCTACTATAAAGTTATATATCTTGGCAAACCATATTAAATAAATCATTTATAATTATGAGATTACCAATCTGCATTAACAGTACACTACATGTTAGATAGTAGGTGGTGGGTCGAGGTAGAGTTTCAAGTTTAAAATAGAAAGCCCCAAAAGTTGGAATTCCTACTTGAAATATCATGACAGCCTCAACAACCCAAACCTAAAATCCAAGATGGCTGCACTGTTAATGAACAGTGGTAAGAGCTGTATTATACAGCACTAGTCAATCGTTTGGACACAGCATCTGGACATTCAGTGGTTTTTAATGATTTAAAAATGGTCTACATTGTAGATTAATACTAAAGTCATCCAAACTATGAAGAAATACATATGTAATTATTTAGTAAACAAAACAGTGTTAAACAAACCAGAATATGTTTATTTTTTACATTCTCCAAAGTAGGCACCTCTTGCTTAGATGGCAGCTTTCTTGGCATTTTCTCAGTCAGCTTTATGAGGTAGTCACCTGGAATGGCTTTCAGTTAACAGCTGTGTCTTGACAAGAGTTCATGACTTGCATTTCTTGCCTCTTAATGTGTTTGAGGCCTCAGTTGTGTGTCTACTTTGAAGAATCTAAAACATGTTTTGGTTTGTTTAACACTTTTAAGTTCACTACATGATTCCTTATGTGTTTCCTCATAGTCTGGATGACTTCAGTATTCATTTACAATGTCAAAAAAAAAAAAAAAAAAAAAAAAAAAATCAGGTGTGTCCAAACTTTTGACTGATACTATACTTTTTATTAACTAATCTATTACTGTCTCTAAACTATTTGTACACACACAAATGCCATGTAGATATGTTATTACAGTGTTTAAATGCACCAATCAATAATGTATTATTATCCCTTCAGAAGTAGTATTACAAAAAAGCAAACGCAACAAAAAATTTTCCCTGAAGTCATCCATATTGGTTGGAATGTTTTCCTGGAATACAAACAACTTGGGTGTGATATCATTCCCAGCTCCAACATCCAACTTCTGAGGTAAATGGACCATGAGGTTTGGTTTTCAAGCTGATCAGTCTTTGGCATGGAACTGAATGAAACTTCATTACACGTTATTTGTGATTAGAATGAGGATTTCTGGTACTTGCTACTATTAAACAAACATGACAGAGACTTTAAAACAAAAAGTGGCAGTGGGCTATACATTTTTAAAAGCTCATGTTTGAGACTTTTTGTCAGTGTTGTTCAATATAAGAAACTAACATTTCAATTATGAATGAAAACTTGTACCTTGTTTACCACCACAATGAGTATTCAGATTCAGTATAAAATATTAAATAAACTGTATATACAAAATATATCAAGAATTCTTTTTAAGTGATACTGAATTTTATGTTTCATAGGGTAAGCCACTGTGTTTTGGAAGACTTAACTGACATAAGAAGCACATACACCCCTCGAAACGCTTGAATAATTTGGAGTGTGTTGAAATATTTAGCTCTCACAGTGGAGTTACATCGTTACCAAACCCAGCCATCTGGGCCAGGCTCTGCCAGTCAAAATAAATCACGGCCTTGTGTCTACAGCACAGTTTTTGAACCCTGGGATGTCTAAAGCAGGATGACAGCACATATGTCAATGAAGAATACACACCTTACCACCTCACCACTAAAACAGAGCCAATCAGCTTCTTACAGTAAAGGAAAAGAAAAGGTTAATTAAAATGTGCATTCTTCCATCATATATAATAGATGAACAGGAATAAAGTATAAATATAAATATATTTAAAGCTTCTCTTTAGAGGATTAATTCATATTCACACAATTTTCAAATGTACCTGACCAGCCAAGACATATTTGTAGTTCAAATGTTGCTTCTTTAGAATTGAAGCTAACATTGCTAACACACTTGAATTCAATAGTCACCTAAGTAGCCCAGTCATTTCCATCAAAATCCATCCTCAAAACATACACCAATCCACTCAAACTGCACCAAGATCTTAGTTAAAGTCCTACAGACTAGTCAGAAAGGACAGCCACTAGAATTCAATAGTCACCTTACAAACCCAGTAATTCCTATTAAAATGCATCACCAAAACTTACCACCACCCACTCAAACTGCACCCGGATCTGAGTTAAAGTCTCTCAACATCATCATACATCATAAAACTTCTCTCAATTTGCTGTAACTGCATCCAGTTCATAGGGTACAACAGACTAGTCAATGTGTTTTAGGACACTGGATAACACTGCTAACACCAACTTTTAATAGTCACCCATAGAGCCCTGTTGTTTCAGATTTTAGTTGAAGTCTCTCATGCTAATCAGTGTGTTTAAGGACACAGCATGACTTAATGCAAGCTTTAAAAAAATAGAAAAAAAGATTAATCTGTCCTAAAATAAGCCCTGCTGCTCTCTGAATTCACTGCATATAGTGATGTAGTCTACAGTAAGTCATACAGTATAACAGTATACAGTAACTAAGACCAAGATGCAGTTTGAATGGGCTGAGAGATGTTTTGGTGTTCTATTTTTGATGGAAACAGCTGGGGTAGGAGACTATTGAGTCATAGTGTTTGTTAGCAATATAAGCCTCGTAAAGCAAAGCAAAATGTGGATTCCAAACATGTGTAGGATGATGGACCAAAGCTGATTTCTTGAAGGGACTATTCCTTAAAGCAGTATATTGAAATGTCTACTGCTTGTCTTCAACAGTGTTATTTGTGCTTCCATAAGATGCTCTAAGTACACAGTAGGAACATGTTGGTGGGTGTGTTTTAAATGGCAGGTTATAACCCGCGTTATGCATTCTCTGGAACATACTGTACTGTCTAGGAAAATGGCAAATGACACATCACTAACACAGATTCAGACTATAATTATACATGCACTCAAAAATACTGGACAGCTTAGCAGCAGTCTTTGCATATACCTGCATCAACTTTGTTCAAAGCTAAATCTTTTATTGCACTGTAAAAACAATGCTTACCTCCAGTCTCTGGAAGTGTCCTTTAACTGATTAGTGAATAAATAGCATCCATCTATCTAACCCTCACAAAAAAAATATTATAATTTGGTGATATCTCATGCATGATGCTAAATAACAGGAAAAACATCTGTCTCTCTGATTATTTGTTATTTAACTGTAAGGCGTTTTTGACTAATGTGAGTTTTTAATGGTGTTGGACACCGGAGGTAAGGGTTGCTGTCAAGCTGAAGAAGGAGTCCTATCGGGCCATGTTGGCCTCTGGGACTCCTGAGGCAGCCTATAGGTATCGGCAGGCCAGGCGTGCTGCGGCTCAGGCAGTGGCAGAAGCAAAAACTCAGAGCTGGGAGGAGTTTGGTGAGGCAATGGAGGAGGACTATCAGTTGGCCTCAAAGAAATTCTGGCAAACCGTCCGGCACCTCAGGAGGGAAAAGCAGTACTCTACCAACAATGTTTACTGTGCCGGTGGGGAGCTGTTGACCTCGACTGAGGATATTGTCGCACAGTGGAAGGAATACTTTGAGGATCTCCTAAATCCCTCTGTCATGTCTTCCTTTGAGGAAGCAGAGGCTGATGACTCAGGGGTGGACTCACCCATTACCCAAGCTGAAGTCATTGAGGTGGTTCGCAAACTCCCCAGTGGCAAGGCAGCGGGAGTGGGTGAGATTCGTATCTTAAGTCTCTGGATGTTGTGGGACTGTCTTGGTTACATCGCATGGCAGTCTGGGACAGTGCCTCTGGAATGGCAGACTGGGGTGATGGTCCCACTTTTCAAAAAAGGGGACCGGAGAGTGTGCCCCAAATACAGGGGAATCACAATTCTCAGCCTTCCCGGTAAGGTCTACTCTAGAGTACTGGAAAGGAGAATCCGGCCAATAGTCGAACCTCGGATCCAAGAGGAACAATGCGGTTTTCGTCCTGGCCATGGAACACTGGACCAACTTTATACCCGTCATAGAGTGCTCAAGGGTTCATGGGAGTATGCCCAACTGGTCCACATGTGTTTTGTGGATCTGGAGAAGGCATTCGATCGTGTCCCTCATGGTATTCTATGGGGGGTGCTTTCGGGAGTATGGAATCCGGGGCCCCTTGTCCCTGTATGATCGGAGCAGGAGTTTGGTCCGCATTGCCGGTAGTAAGTCAGACCTGATTTCCGGTGCATGTTGGGACTCTGACAGGGCTGCCCCTTGTCACCGGTCCTGTTCATAATCTTTATGGACAGGATCTCAAGGCGCAGCCAAGGGCCGGAGGGATTCCTGTTTGGAGACCATAGGATTTCATCTCTGTTATTTGCAGATGATGTTGTCCTTTTGGCATCTTTAAGGCAGGACCTTCAGCATGCACTGGGGCAGTTTGCAGCCAAGTGTGAAGCAGCTGGGATGACAATCAGCACCTCTAAGTCCGAGGCCATGGTTCTCGACCGGAAAAGGGTAGCTTGCCCTCTCCAGGTGGGTGGAGAAGTCTTGCCTCAAGTAGAGGAGTTCAAGTATCTCAGGATCTTGTTCATGAGTGAGGGAAGAATGGAGCATGAACATGCAATAATGCGGTTGCTGCAGCGGTCCGTTGTGGTGAAGAAGGAGCTGAGCCAAAAGGCAAAGCTCTCGATTTACCAGTCAATCTACGTTCCTACCGTTTATTGTCTCTACTTTAGGATACCAGAGGTTTGTCCTTAGGGAGGCCGGGAACCGACGCGGAACTCTAGGA
>BRDA01036916.1:0-25249 GCA_036984385.1 Crenuchus spilurus | reverse complement strand
GCAGGGGAACCTTCCTTGCCATGCATGACTTTACACCATGACGTCTTAGTGTATTAGCCACAGTAACCTTGGAAACAGTGGTGCCAGCTCTCTTCTGGTCATTGACCAGCTCCTCCCGTGCAGTTCTGGGCTGATTCCTCACCTTTCTTAGGATCATTGATGCACCACGAGGTGAGATCTTGCATGGAGCCCCAGTCAGAGGGAGATTGACAGTCATGTTTTACCTTCTTCCATTTTCTAATAATTGCTCCAACAGTTGATCTTTTTTCACCAAGCTGCTTGACAATTGCCCTGTAGCCCTTTTCAGCCTTGAGAAGGTTTACAAGCTTGCCTCTGGTGTCTTTGGACAGCTCTTTGGTCTTAGTCATGTTAGTAGTTGGGAGTCTTACTGATTGTGTGGGGTGGGCAGGTGTCTTTATGCAGCTATTGACCTCAAATAGGTGCTTCTAATTTAGAATAATAAGCGGAGGGGAGGTGGACTTTTTAGAGGCAGACTAACAGGTCTTTGAGGGCCAGAATGTTTGCTGATTGACAGGTGTTCAAATACTTATTTGCAGCAGTAACACACAAATAAATGTTAAAAAAATCATACATTGTTATTTCTAGATGTTTTCTTTTAGATTATGTCTCTCACAGTGGACATGCACCTAAGATGAACATTTCAGACCCCTCCATGATTTCTAAGTGGGAGAACTTGCAAATTCGCAGAGTGTTCAAATACTTATTTTCCTCACTGTATACTAAAATGACACTTACTTTGAACAGTGTAGAGACAATGACCCCCCAGATGTTGTTCTTAGGCCTGTTTAGCAAGTTCTCTGTGGTCTTTCAGTGTTTGCTATATAACAGTGGCTATTATGGAAGTTCAGTACCAGCACCCATTCTGCTTTGTATCACTTGTGGTAGGTAAGCTTAGCGACTTAACCCCAAAATCTGACTTTTCCAACAGACAATGAGTGTGTATCTGAAACGTTCTCTTTGCACAGCACCAGGCAATCCAAACCTTTCTGTAATCCTTCTTCACAAAAACAGATTTTGATGCCTGGCTGCTGGCTTTCCCTGAAGCACCTGGAATATAATGTCCTTTTGTCATTGCCATTTAACACTGCTGCAGTGATGGAGCAGTGAAACAGAGCCCCATGTGACTAGACAATAGACTTCTGTACTATACTAGCATTTACCTCTCTGTTTAATGTATTGTCCTTATAACTAGATTAGACTGGGCACAAAAGTATACAAGCTCTTTTTTGTCCTGTTAAAGCATATTTGAGTGAATGCTCTCACATAAAAATGGCCATCTGTAAACCTGAGGCTTGTCTTTTTCAAAGAAATGTTGTGCCAGATATCCTATTACCCAGTTCTCCACTTACCTCAGTGTAATCGATCAGCCAAGATATTTTTGGAGTCCAAATCTTGCTTCTTTAGTTTAGAACTGGAGCTGTGAGGCTAGCATTGCTGACAAACACTAGAACTCAGTAGTCACCTAAGTAGCTTGGATTTTTCTGTAAAAATACATCACCACAACTTCTCTCAGCTTGAGCAAACTCCACTCTGTTCTTAGTGAAGTTCTCACAAACCAGTCAGTGTGGCTTAGCAGATACAAACGGCTGAAATGAACTTTCTCTGTAGGGATTAGAGATAGGGTGAGGAGTTTTGATGTCTGGGAAAGACTAAGAGTAGAGCAAGAGTCATATGAGGTAGTTCGGGCACTTGGTTAGGAAGCCTCCTGGATGCCTTTTTGGTGAGGTGTTCCTGGCATGTCCAGCTGGGAGGAGACCCCAGGAAAGACCCAGGACCCAGAATATATCAATCCGCTGGCCTGGGAACGCCTTGGAATCCTCCCATATGCGCTGGATGAAGTGTATGGGGAGAGGGACTTCTGGCCTACTTTGCTTAGGTAGTTACCCCCCCCCCCCCCGACCCAGATCCGGATAAGCGGAAGATGATGGATGGATGGATGGAATAAATTGTGACTGCCTGCTGTAGTGAACTTTTATTAATTTTTAAATCTCACTGTCAGTCTTACTGTGACTTGTCTCTGAGAACTTAATGAACAAGTTATCTTAACTATTTTAGGTGACTATTGGGTTCTAGTGTTATTAGCATTGTTGGCCTCACACTAGAAGCAAAATGTGAACTCCAAACATCAACTGTGTAGCAAGGAAGTGGAATATTGTGCAAATAATTTCTGAATGAGTCCTTTTTAAAAGATGCTTGTTTTTTGTGTTCTTGTCCAATTCAGATATTGCAGATCATGGTGGTTACCATACAGAATGAAGAGGAATGTATAATGAAGGACTGAGTCTTTATCCCTGTAAATAATATTTTATATGTTCTCACATAAGTTTTAACCCTGGCATGTTGGGATGTTATGTATTAAAACGTGAATAAAAAGTGAATAATGAATGAGAAGTGTTTAGAAGTATTTGTAAGTGTAAGTGATGTTTGTGAATCAGTTTGGAAAGGTGGGCGTTCCATGAGAGTCTTAGTTTACACTTCACCACCCTACTCAGTTACTCAGTCAGTTGTGTATTTTGTAAGACTTATTTCAATACTTGGATTTTCATCTTTATTCTAAATTAGATGGTAAATCTGTTGCATATTTCACAAAGCAGGTTTTCACAGTCTTACATGCTACACCAAAAAACAAAGCCTGTCAATTAGCAGAAGAGCTAAAAAAATGTTTGGTTTTGTCTTAAGTTGCCCAGCTAACTAACAAATCCTAAAGGACTGCTTCAGAAATCATATTTCCCCAATGATGTAGTCAATCAGACATGTTTGAAGTAGAAAATTTAGCTTCTTTTGTTGAGAACGAGAGCTGTGAGGCAAACATTGATAAACACTAGCACTCTGTAGTCACCTCAATAGCCCAGACTTTAATCATTTTTATAGTTCATAATTGTCCTAATCCACACCCATGAGTCTGTGAGACCTTAACTAAGGTCTGGTTGCTGTTTGAGCAGACTGAGAGAAGGTTTGGTGATGACTTGGCTATTTAGGTGACTATTGAGTTCTAGTGTTAACAGTTTAAAAACTCCAAACCTTTTGTACTAGCAATAGTATTTGGTGTAAAAGTTGTAAGTTTTAAACTTAACTGTGATTTTAAAATACAACCCCAAAAGTTGGGATGATGGGTAAAATGTAATTAACAACAGAATGCAATGATTTGCAAATCTCAAATATATTTTTTGACAGCAGAACACATATTAGATGTTGAAAGTGAGACATTTATAACTTGATGTCAGCATCACCTCATGGGTCTATGACATTTGCAAATCAATGCATTCTGTGTTTATTTAAGTTTATTTACATTTTACACAGCACCCCACCTTTTCTGGAATTGGGGTTTTATTATGGATATTGGTTAAACATTGCTTTGCTTCACAGACAATGAAAAGAGACTTGTATGACAGAATATAAAAATGCATTGTGTGAATGTCCCCTAACACAACTAAACTGGTTGATTAGCTTTCTAGCTAATGTTACTTTGTAGCTAATATTAGGTTGTACTGTCATTAAATGATACATGACACTGCTGTGTGAATGAAAACGCAACATATTTAGTTACACAAAGTGTAGAGCAGTGTTTCCCAACCTTTTTTTTAATCACTGCACATTTTAAGCAACACTAGTTGTGTATTCAAAGATGCCAACAACATTAGTGTACAATAAATAAGGTAATGTAGGGTGACATGTAACATGCCTTCTTTTTCCAGGACATATTTTATTTTTGGTATTTCTAGGTCCAGGATTTGGCCTTGCTTTTATACTGATATTTACTCAGCTTCCCAGGCACCATGCACACTCATTTGCCCCATGTTTTGTTTATGCCCTTGATGTCCTCTTTTTCTAGGACAACAGTATGGTAACCATAGTTATAGAAGCCTGTTGTGTTAAGACAGATAATGTATCTGCTTTCTTTTGTATATGCTTATTAGTTTCAAATGAATACTCATCAAAACTCAACACATTTCTATTGATTAAAAATGCTAGCAAACAACTCAGCAGTCAGCTAAATAGCCCAGTCAAAAATGAAAGCTGCCTGTAGCTGTGAGTCTCGACTAATTAAGGTCCAGAAAACTCTGTGAGACTGACATAAAAAAAGGATGCCGGTTGAGAACATGTCATGATATCTAGCATTGACTTCAACTTTAGTCTCGCAGCTTTCATTCTGAACTTAACCCAGAAACCTTCTTTGAAGCTGCCGTGTTTATTTGCCTTTCTGATCAATTAACACATTGTTTTGTATCATATTTATTTGATACATCCAGAATCTGTTGGTCATACCATGTTTTTTAAACATACAAAAACATGTCATGTCATGTCACACGCCATCATTGTTTAACCCCTTATACACTCAGTTTACTTAAGTTATGGCACAATTCGGATATTGTCAACTTCTTTCAGGAAAAATTTGTCCCAGTTATTGTTCATCCACCCGATTTTCGTCGGCATGGACACGTGGTTGGCAGCTAATTTCGCAAAAACAAAGCATCCATGCGTTCATCACTCACCCAGACATTCCTCATTCATTCTGGCTTTGTTTTGTTGTACCTCTGGCTTTGTTTCTCGTTGTTTTTCTGGCTTTATTTCTCGTTGTTTTTCTGGGTTTGTTTCTTGTTGATAACGCTCAAAACAAACTAAAGCACATCACACTAAAGCGACAGCGCGCACTTTACAACAGATTAATGCTGAAAACATAACATTAACATTGTATTTGACTTTATACATCGGGTTAAAAAGAAACTTAAATAAGAAACAGATGTGATTTGTGTGACGGTATTACACCTTTTCCTAGGTTTGCATTGCTGCCCTGTAAACTACTCCTTTAAATTGCTCGCGCTTTAATACGTGACGTCAATGAGGCGCGCACGCGCCCTGACCGCCCCGCCCCTCCCCTCCCCTCCCCTCCCCTCCCCGTCAGCTGCGTACCACAACAAAAAAGTGAAGGAATAAAAAAAAAAAAACACAACAAACAGCAGCTGCACGCCCGACTCTCAGCACCGAACATGGCGAGCGGGGAGGAGGCCAGACGCCCCTCGCTTTCCTCCTCTTCTGTGGGTCTCGAGGCGCTGTTCCCAGGCTCGGCAGACTCGGTCGGAGCGGAGCTCGGCGGTGACCCGGAGCTGCTGAAGCTGAGGCGGAGGCTGCAGGCCTGGCTGAGTCCATACGAAGCCGCTGTGCTCGCTCTGCAGAGGCTGCTGGTGTGGGAGCGGCCTGTGCGCAGCGGAGCCGTAGCGCTAGCGCTCAACACCGCCTTCTGGTAATGTTTACATAAATAAAACTCTCCATTGGACATTATCAGTGGTTTTTAACTGCCATTCGCTGCGGCTGTCACTTTTTATTATTAACAGTGACAACAGGCGGCCCTTAATCCTCAGTAATGAGTGTTAGCTCACTGGCTAACGAGCTGTGTGTGAAGCTGAAGTTAGCCTCGTTCCACCTTAAATAACGGCGCTGTGACAGGCGCCCACCAGGCCCCACCGTTACTACTGCAGCATTTAAGGTGGAACGAGACGTTTGAGTTAGTTCAGCCTCGTCCTGCTGCCTGTGTTTAGATAACATGAATGATACCCTAAAGTAAGCTTTATGTTTTAGTCTGATTTCTTGGAAAGCTTTGAACGATCTTGTTAATATTAGCTTCGTGAAAAGTTAATATTTGTTTATATTTTAATTCAAAACGTAAACTACTCTATTTTATATTCATTACATATAAAGTGATATGTAGAACCCCAGTCCTGTATGGAACATAATGGGAACCTGAAAAAAATCATCACAGTTCTGTGTTCATAAAAATGTGACCTAGGATTTCAGTTCCCTAGCGCTGCTGTTTGACTCTCCACTCCCCTCCAAAAGTATTAGAACAGTGAGGCCAATCCATAGATTTTTGCTGTAGACTCAAAACATTTGTGTTTGACATTAAAAGATGAATATGAGACAAAAGATTAACATTTCAGCTTTATTATACAGGTATTTACGTCTGAACCTGATACACAGTTCAGAAGATGGCACCATTTGTCTGATCCTACCCATTTCTCCCAAATATTCATATTTTGTCCCAAATGTTTTCAGTCTACAGCAAAAAATGGCATTTTCCTCACTGTTGAAAAGAAATGTTGTATATCCACCCTTGAGGGAATTTATTTCAAGGGTGAATCGAAATCGATCCATAGTGTTGTAATATTAAAACAAATTTATTGGCTGCAATGTCTTTTCAATGCTTTCTGTGCGAAGTCTCTGTTTCAATAATAACTGCTGTGCAAGTTTGAATGTGTTACATCAGTTCATTTATGACTGCAATGCAACAAAAAATGGCCACCCCTCTTAAGATCTGCATGAAAGAAGAGTACAGTGTACAGTGATTAGTTGCAGATGTCTTTGTACACAAAAAAAGAACTATTACTCTTGATGAGACATGGACTCATTGTTAAAAACCTCAAAGTAAACAGCAGAGTATGGAATGGAAATATCCTCAATCATCAAGAAAAAGTTCAAAAGTCAAACGTGCAGAATTAATGACAGTTTTCTGGCTCCCTGAAAGAAGCTATAAGAGGATGGAGATTCATGTCTCATGAAGAGGTGAGGACAGCAGTGCAGCTCAGCCAAATGTGTTTTAATAAGGAACATGAAAGCTTGTTGACAGATGTCAACAAAAATATGTTGAAAAGCACTGAGATTATGTCGAAAAATAATGTATTTGTCTTTTTTTTAAACAGCTGAAGAGTGCAGACAAATTTTGACTCGTAAATGGTTTGGGCTAATCTTAGGTTTGGGCAGAGAAACTCTGCCTAGTGTTTGTTGGCTAGCACTAGATAATTAGATGTCAGCATGGAGTTGGCTAAGTTTTCATTTTCTGTGTAAAAAACTTTTATTTTTGTATGTCCCAGGCTCTTATCCTCCACCTGCTTGCGGCCCTTGTTCCTCCTGAGCATATCTTTGCTTGTCTTGACTGTGCTGGAGAAATGGAAAGACAAGTTGCCTCAGAGCACTGGTAAAACAAACTACTTTTGTACCTGTCACTGTCAGTTAAACTGCTGATTGCTTTCCTGTTACAAGTTGGCCTCAAACCACACCGAGCTGAAAGTTCAATTAAAGTACACTAAATTTAAAACACACTAAAGTAAATACTTGCAGATGCCAGTTTGAGTACATACTGAATACAGAGTCACCTTATAGAACATCAAACCAAGATCAATGTGACAAAAATCTTAGTGCATAATCCATAGTAATTAAACAAATTATTCACTCAAATCAAATTTACACAATTGTTCACTTACCTCATATGTATTTGATCAGTGAGAAAATATTTGGAGTCCATATTTATTTATTTTTTATTTTTTAAACATGGATTTGGAGCTGCAAGGTTGACTTTGCCAACCAATACTAGATCTCACTTTTAAAATATCCAGTAATTTGTAAATAAAATACATTAGTCAGAACTTCTCTCAGTCTGCTCAAACCATGTCCGGATAATAATGGATATGGTCTCATAGACTAGTTGCTGTGGTTTTGTACAAAGGTGGTCTATCTCAATATTTAGTCAGCTGTCTAACTAGACAGCATTATATGTTGAGAGAGATGCAAAGAGAGCATCAGATGCTTTGAAATCATGTATCTGTCAAATAAGGGTGGATGACTGTTCTGTGATGTCACTGACTTGACAGCTAACCAGATATTGAGACAGACCTCAGGTGACTTAAATGAACCAAAACTGTTTCTGTTTAAAGTGGCTTAATTTTTAAAACCAAGTAGACCGAACTGGGCCGTTGAATCATCTACATTTCAGTTAAAACATTGTGTATATGTGATTTTTGGGTAAACCGTTTAGTTTAATATGCAATATATAGACCCAGGCCAAAAAGGTATGACCCACAGGCTTTAGCAACTTTAATTTATAATTTAATTTAATTTTAATTTATATGATAGAAAAACATATGACATTGGTTGAACATCCACTTTCATAGAAAGAACATGGGTGACGCACTACGGCTGTTACAGTAACTGCATCACTGACTGATTGTTTAACTCGGTATGTTTGGACTGATGATGAAACTAACAATTCCATCACTTAATCAGTGAAAGCAGCAATGAAAGGCACAAATATTCCAGGGTTTGCAGCAGAAAATGGCTTTCCTGCCCAGCGTCTTTCAATAGCAACTGACACAGAAATGCCAAATGGCTGTAAAGAGATATGTTTAGACTAAATACAGTGTTAAATCTCTGCAGAACCTGCATTGCTTGTTTCTTTATATTCCATGTTCAAACAGCAGTCGTGCACAGTTCTGATTTCCTCTAATCATTTTGCGTCATCTTATGCTTTTGTGCATCACTGTGATGGATGGAAGCATGACTTAATTTGCATTTTCTTTTGTATATGTGCATAACATTTGTGAAAAGCTTGAAACATGGCTAGTGTGTCAAGCAGATCTATATATTAGGTTTCTCTAGTCTTGCTGTGTCGCCTTCAGTGGAGAAATGTTGGCCTGTTTGTTCAGTTTCTTCAATACCAAAAACAAAAAGAAGTTGGACAAAAATGCATCCTTTCAGTCAAATTCTAAGCAACCAGAGTGGTAAGATCTCTGTGTAGGATCATACAATTATTTTCTATCTACAAGATAAATACAAAATTTGAACACATTACACGCACACTATTGCACTGTCCGTGCCAAATATACAAGTTATAAATATTTACACATGTAAACATTTCCATTTACACTATAGGCACTTACAGTAAGTCTGTAGTACAAAGACATATACAGGGGAATCCAATATTGTTGTAATGTATTCCAAAATATACAAGATAGAAATTCTTACTGTATGCTGAAGTTTATATCCATATTTCTCTTTCTGCATTTGCATAACCCATAATGAGTGTAACAACATTGTGACAACAATGTGTGTTATTCTTGCTAAATTCCTGACTAGTTATTTGCTGTTTAAACCATTCGTAATTAATATTTTGCCATTTTGGATTTTGCCCTTTTGGATTTTGCCCAAGTTTTTTCTCAGGCATGTGTATGAAATGTTGGAGAGTAGCTCTGTATGTTTCATAACTATAGCTTTATTATTAAAGTGATGCATCATGCATGTATTTATTTAACGTAAGATGTTCGTCATGTTATAATTGTCACTTCATTGCAACTCTGTAGTTCATATATCTTCCCTCTTCACACAGTACGGCATCCCGAGGTACCAGTCATAGAAAGGTAAGCTTGTTTATCTGCATCAGTACAGCGGCGTTTAAGGCATTTATTTTGGTGTTTGTTCTGGCTGTTTCGTTTATATATTGAAATATCTCTCTCTGAAATGGACATTTGTAAAATTTAAGGACTGGGATAAGTATATAAGTCAGATGAAGTTGATCAGATAAGACATGTTTGATGTCCAGATTTTTGCTTAATTAGTTGAAAACTCTAAACTACACGGACTAGTCTGTGTGACCTTAATTCACGTTGCGCACTTTGGTGATTTATATTGACAAAAATAATTTAGATATACAAACATCTCTTGGCTGATCATCTGTATTTGAGGTAAATGGTCAAATGAATGTGATTCATGAGTGTACCATAAGTTCATTCAAGAGCCACCTTAACACTTTTTTCATAAACTGAAAACTGTTTAAAACTTTGAATGGATAATTAAATTGATAATTGCAGTATTTCAGTATTTTACAGTAATGTATAATGATAATAATAATAATAATAATAATAATAATAATAATAATAATAATAATAATAAGATGCTGATTACTATTTATTGATCTGTTTGGTGATAGAGAGAGCATGAGTGTTCACCCCAGGCTCTTGAGTGTGGCTGAACTGAGTCACCATCTTGCTGAGAGCTACCTAACCTCTATCCTCTACATCCAAGAGATGCTGCAGTACAAACGGCAGAATCATGGCAAGGTGAGGAATATTTGGTCCCTGCTTTGAGAGAGCAGTTCACTATATTTTTCCCAATCCTACAATGATAGTTATATACTAAAAGCAAGAAGTCATATAGGATTAAATGCACAAGGGGCCCCAGGGCTTAAGACTGGCATTCTTAAAAGGTCTTTGATTAGCTGACCTTTGTGGTGACACATTCAAAAAGCAAACACTTCTTATAACTTCAGGGTGAGTGGGTGTAGCTAATATGTTGTTGCTGAATATGTGGATAGATGTAAATGCATACATTATATGAACAATGTTATAAGGATTAAAATATTTCTTCCCTTTTTTCCCTTTTTATAATAATACTATATAGGGGTGGTGTGAACTGTACATTTTAAAAGTTTAATAATATTGGTGCTAATAATATTATACTCTCTTATTGAGCATAAATGGAGGAAACAATGTTTTGTGATATGGGCCCTTTAAGACTGTAACTCTTGCATGAGGGTGGCAGGGATGCTCAAGATGTTTTTGTAAAAATGTGTATAAACCCTGTGTGCTTGACCCAAGCTCCCTCTCTTATTATTTCCCTGTCAGTTTTGTGCAATGACTTGCTCAGGATGCCTCCTGCTGGCTATGGTCGGACACTATATACCTGGAATCATGATCTCTTACATCATACGTGAGTGTAACTGATTACTTTTGTAGACCTGAAATAGGCGTCACAATTACACACTCTGTGACACAACAGCTAAAACTAGTAATCAAGTTCAGTCAGGTGTGAGCAGGGAGTGTTTAAATGGGAAATTCAACAAGCTGCACTAAAATTTAGGACCAAAAATCCAAGAACTTGAATTGAACGTGTGCAAGAATTTTCTGGGCTTGATATACACTACAAGTAAAATATTTTAGGACATCTATACTTTACTGGACATTTTTGTATCATTGAAGACGTTCACGTCCAGTTAACCTGAAAAGGTACAAAGCTGAAAAATAACATAATTGTCAGAATATATAAAAGAGGACAGTCCATTGGTCAATATCTTGCAGTCACGCTGCCAAAATGTCTTGGCAAGTGAAATTGTCTTAAATCTTTTCTAAATATCTAACTTTTGTCATAATAAAACATGTAACTTGACCTTTCGTTCTTGTTTTTCTTACTTGTTTCTAAAGCGTATAATTGTGTTTATAATAAGGTTACAACATCATGAAAGTGAGAATATTGGATATTTAGACTACAGATCACTTATAAATCCAGTGTTTGCATGAATTCAGTGCTGGAACTACTGAACTGCAGGGTGTACTCTGTTACTATCTTACCAATGGAGTAGAAAAACCTTTAAAAGTGAAGGTCTTCTTTTAAAGAAATTCAAAGACAGATGGTTGTTGTCAGTCAGGGTAGTTTCCTGGATAGATGGATTTAAGCAAAGCAACCTAAAAGTGCAAAATTCTAAATACCT
This sequence comes from Crenuchus spilurus, assembly GCA_036984385.1. NCBI lineage: Eukaryota > Metazoa > Chordata > Actinopteri > Characiformes > Crenuchidae > Crenuchus > Crenuchus spilurus. The sequence goes on along the minus strand of BRDA01036916.1, from coordinate 13,917 downwards.
GTAGCATTATTGCAAGTTGTTATATTTGCAAAAAAGTGGCTGTTTGATGAGTAAAAAAATTTATATAAAAAGTTTAATTACTGTGTAATTGTGTAAGTGTAAACTGTATTAATATCAATAAAAATTGTGTGCAATGAGTGGTGGTTCTGAAAGTTTTGAACAATAATGTACGTGACTTGATTGAGGAGAAAAGTTTAATTTGACTGTGTTTTATGTGTAGTGCTGAGTGTCTTGCTGTGGCCTCTGGTTGTGTACCACGAGCTGATCCAGAAGATGTACACGGGATTGGAGCCCATCCTGATGAAGCTGGACTACAGCATGAAGGGGGAGACTCAACACCGTAAACATGACAAGAGAAGTGAGCCTGGCACCTTTTGCCACAGTTTGTTATTCATCTTGGGAATTTTTTTTTGACACCGGACAATTTGCTGTTCAATGGACCAACTCCCAGGAGTTTGCTTCAAGTGAACTCTGGTGTTGCATGTGTGCTAGTTATCACACATAATTGATTTATTTTGTAATGCGACTGCTTCAGCAGAGCATCAGTGTCCTTACATGATAAAAGGATTGTTGTGGAGAGTGGAGCTATATATTGAGCAAAGAAGGCATTCGAAGGAAAATGGCCACAACTCATAAAAATACTTGACGGGTTTTGAATGTAAATTATTAGATTCAACTCAGGATTCTTTCAGTCACTGAATCATTGTTGAGATAAACAGTGCAGTAAACAGATGGACCTGTTGGCTAGCATTTTGCAGACTAGATGCAGAAAACTGATGCATGAAACTGTGCAATTGATCCATGGTTCAGATTGACTTCTTTTTTGTGACTCCAAAACCAGTAAGGGTGAAACTTGGTGGACCACAAATTACTACAATCTTTTTACAGACATAACTTTTTATTTCTTTCACTCCAGTGAGAACAAATAATAAAATTACTCAAATTAAATGGAAACTTTTATTATAATAACTTTTTATAGTTTGCATCAACACTATTGTCAGCAAAGTTAACTTCATAGCTGTAAACATGTTTTGCCTGATGTGTTATATCTGAGAAAAGTGGAACTTTGGTTAAATTAGAAGCATGTGTAAACCGTTCCTTTAAGTGCAAACCCCATTTTTGGGATACTTTCTAAAAATGCAATAAAAACTGAAAATTTTAGTTAAACCTTTATTTAACAGTCAAAAGCACAAAGGAAATATTATCCATGTTTTCAATGACAAATTAATTTTATTTTTCACATTTAGAAATTGATTTGTCTTGTTTAATGCACCCAGAGAATATTTCCTATATTAATAAAGTGCTGGGTGTATTGTGCATGGTGCAGGATGCTCATCTAACACTCAGACTCTACTGCTGTGTACTGTGTCTGTAAAAAATGCTTCTTTTGTGATTTAATCCTAGTATGTGTTAGTGTGAGTGGTTTATCATTCTGTTATGTCTAATGAATTATGTGTGTGCAGAGGTGAAGAAGGAGCAGGAGGACGGAGATGAGCCGAGGGCAGAAACCGAAAGCGAAAGTGAAGAGGAGCTGTCATGTTTTGCCCCCACTGTAAGTAAATTCATCTGATGATTTTGAACAAGCGTTGTGCCCTGATATAGGTTAAGTTTAGATGGTTATTTCTCAAATTCAGTACAATAACTTCTTTGAACACATTTTTTTAACAGCAACAGAATGAATGTGTTAACTCTCTGATAACACTTAAAGGTTACCTAGAATGGATTGTATTTGACTTTGCATAGTTGGTTAAGGAAAATTTTGTACACTAAACCTACATATCATTCCAAATTTTTTTTCTTCTTCTTTCAGTCTTAAATCACACTGCCAACACTAGCCACTTACATATTCAGTTCCAGTGAAGTTGGGCAAACATTTTCTCAACACCATACATTCAGTTCATAACATCATTTTCTCGTCCCTTTTTGTGTTTTTCTCAGAACTCTTCTTATGAGATCGGCTCATTTACTGGTACCCTTATGCAGTGTACAGAAGTGTCAAAACAAAAAAAGAGTTTTATGTATTATAGCATGTCAAAATATTCAAAATGTGATTATCTGTTTTAATAATTTAATTCACAAAGTTAAACTCATGTTTTACTAGTGCATTTCAGAAACAAATATTTTGAAATTGTTCATTTTTGTTTAGAATTTAGTTGGATTTCAGTTTTTTTTCTAAATTGTGTATATAGTAGTCCCACTGTCTATAGAGACTAAATGCAAGACTTTTCTCTTCATTAACCTCCTCTCTCACATGCTTCTCCTGCATACCATGCAAAGCATCTGTTCTTTTCCTGTTGTCTCTCCTCTGTTTTTTGCTCATCGCACAGTTTGCTCTGACACAGCAGTTTAATTTTCGTTTCATTTTCTGGCACCCACATTATTTTTAGTTTCTGCTGGTTCCTTGTTGTAAACCAGCTAGCCTGAGCAGAACTCATCACATTATACATAAAAGACAAAACAGCTTGTTTCAGGAAAAAGGCAAAATTATACAGATTTAAATAAGTGTATAAACCACATCTGGATGTTTTTCCTCCCCATTTAAGTCACATACCTTTTCATGGAGAGAATGATTAAAACCAAACAGAACTAAAATGCATTCTAGGGCACTTTTAAAGCTGATAATGTGACTTATTAGGTTCCTGCTCTCACATGACTGGTATGTTACTGAGAGGAAGATTAGTTGTTCTGTTATTACACAGGTGGATGTGAAGACCACAGCCCTAGCCATGGCCATAACAGATTCAGAGCTGTCTGACGAGGAGGCATCTATACTGGAGAGTGGTGGCTTCTCTGTTTCTAGGGCTACTACACCCCAGCTCACAGATGTTTCCGAAGGTACTCTTTACAATGTCTAGATATTGCACAGATCCACTCAGACTCTGTTGATCTTTCCAAAATGTGCTGTGGGGAAAGCGCTAAACTGATTTGCTTGTTGAATGTATGTTAGCTACTGTCTCCATGTAATAATTAAAGTGAATGATGGATGTCTTAAATGTGTGACACTAATAAATACACAGTGACGGAATTGACTAAACAGTGTATCACAAAAGTGAGTACACACCCACATTTCTGTAGATATTTAAGTACAGTGGTAACCCTACTTACGAGCATCCCTACTAACGAGTATTCCAGGTAACGAGTCGAGATCTCTGAATATTTTTGTTCCAGGTAACGAGTAATATTCCAGCTAATGAGTAGCGTAAATTTCTTCAAGTATGCCAAACCGCTAGGGGCGCTGCGGTCGTAGCATCTCCTAGATGTTACCGTAGAAGAAGAGGTCAGTCAATACAAAGTGAAAGTGCCTGTTCAATGCGACGCTAAGGTAGCAAAAGGTAGTGAACAAGAAAGTTAGATACATTTTACTTTTATTTTTCATATGATAAGTGTAACCATGCAGCCGCCAGCCTACACGAGCATCGTCAGTCTTCCTCTCATTAGCGGCCAGCCTACACGAGCGTCGCTGTTGTCGTCGTCGTCTTGTTTATTTGTTAAAAACCCATATAAACACATTATTTAGCATATTAAAGTATACTATATATTGGCCGGCTGACACGGATTAATCAGTTTTACATGTATTCTTATGGGGAAAATGCATCCAGCTAACGAGCAAACCAGCTAACGAGCAAACCAGCTAACGAGCTCGGCTCCTGCACAGATTAAACTCATAAGTAGGGTTACCACTGTATATTTTTTCATGGGACAACACTGACAAAACGACACTTTGACACAATGAAAAGTAGTCTGTGTGCAGCTTATATAACAGTGTAAATTTATTCTTCCCTCAAAATAACTCAATATACAGTCATTAACATCTAAACCACCGGCAACAACCAAGTGAGTACACCCCTTAGTGAATGTTCCTGAAATGTCAATATTTTGTGTGGCCACCATTATTTTCCAGAACTGCCATAAAAAGCTGGATGATCTTGGCAGAGTGTTGGCAGTTTCAGGGTGTTGGCAATCTTCTTGTAGCCTTGGCCATCTTCATGTAGAACAATTCATCTTTTAAGATCCTCAGAGAGTTCTTTGCCATGAGGTGCCATGTTGGAACTTTCAGTGACCAGTATGAGAGAGTGTGAGAGCTGTACTAAAACATTGAACACACCTGCTCCCTATGCACACCTGAGACCTAGTAACACTAACGAGTCACATGACATGTTGGAGGGAAAATGACAAGCAGTGCTCAATTTGGACATTTAGGGGTGTAGTCTCTTAGGGGTGTACTCACTTTTGTTTATGGTGGTTTAGACATTAATGGCTGTATATTGAGTTATTTTGAGGGAAGAATAAATTTACACTGTTATATAAGCTGCACACAGACTACTTTTCTAAGTGTCAAAGTGTCATTTTGTCAATGTTGTCCCATGAAAAGGTTTACTTAAATATCTGCAGAAATGTGAGGGGTGTACTCACTTTTGTGATACACTGTATGTGTTCACTCAGTAAATGTTGCTGTTTTAATGACATGGGAAATTCATATTGTGACTGTTTTGTGTGCCACAGTGTGACCATCAGAAGAGTGTAGCACTTTTTCTTTCCTGTTTCTTTCCTTTTTGTCTGTGAAATACAGCATGTAAGAATTTATGGGTTTTGTAATGTGAAGAAATCTCAGTTTACATTAGACCTGAAGTTCTTTGGAATACAGTTTGGTTAAACTGGTTAACGTCACCTAGTTTTAGGTGAACTGGAATTGCAGCGTTTTGTTATCTTTGTGTTTTCTTTTTGTAATCAGTGCCAGTGAAACACAGAAGTAGTGCATTTTATGAAGTTATCTGTAAAGTTTAAAAGCAATAGCATGTTATATCTAAACTTGAGAAACTGGTCTCCTCTGTCCCCAGACGTCTGTTGAGTGTTGTAAGAAGAAGGGGGGATGCCACACAGTGGTAAAAATGGCCTTGTCCCAACTTTTTTGGGATTTGTTGACACTGTGAAATTATGAAACAACATATTTTTACTTAAAATGTTACATTTACTCAGATTAAACTTTTGATCTGTCATCTATGTTCTATTACGAATAAAATATTGACATTTGCCATCTCCATCATTGCATTCAGTTTTTATTCACAATTTGTATAGCGTCCCAACTTTTTTGGAATCCGGTTTGTATTTGCAGCATAATTTTCTTGGAGACTTGACAGTTAAGGATGTTTTATGCAATTAAAGTCTATTTTACTTTCATGTATGTTTTAAGCAACATACATTTTGTGAAAATTGTGTGTGTGTGTATATGTATGTGTATAGCATTCTTAGGCTGGATTTATAGAATGAAACTTTAATGCAACCAGCAGTATACTGGCATAATTGAGCAACTGGACAGTTAAAGATGGTTCACATTTAAACAATTCATTACAGAGTAATAGCAAATACAACTAGAAAAGTTCATTTCCTGAAGGAAACGCAGGATGTTGCACAGCTAACATGGCTCTTATACTAAGGTATCCCAGATGGTTTTAAAGTAATACTGTGGTATCTGTGGTGGTTGCTAAGGTGTTGCTATGGTATCCGAGGTGGTTGCTAAGGTGTTGCGATGGTATCCGAGGTGGTTGCTAAGGGGTTGCGATGGTATCCGAGGTGGTTGCTAAGGGGTTGCTATAGTATCCGAGGTGGTTGCTAAGGGGTTGCTATGGTATCAGAGGTGGTTGCTAAGGGGTTGCTATGGTATTCATGGTGGTTGCTAAGGGCTTGCTATGGTATCCCAGGTGGTTGCTAAGGTGCTTTGCAATGCGCAACATAAATATAATAAGCAATATCAGTACAAAAGTGCAATTTAGTTTCATAAACATTTCAAGCAACTAAAATTGCTTGAAGTTTGCCTCCTGTAAAACCAGCATTTAATGTCTAGTTTGTGTGAAAATTGTACTGTATGCATTTAGTTGCATGAAAAAATCCATTAAAAATGTTCTAATACACCATGTGTCTCACTGCTATCATAGACTTGGACCAGCAGAGTGTGCACAGTGAGCCTGAGGAGAGCTTCTCTAAGGACCTTCCAGAGTTCCCCTCCGTGGACGAGTTCCCGTCTATTGAACCTGGCCTGTTCCACTTTCCACTGGGGGTGCTTGGGTCTGGTCGGCCTGAGGGTTCTAGCGCAGAGCACCATGAGGATACCCAAAGCCCTACCAGTCTTCTCATACAGCATCTGGCTTCCCCACTCCACTTTGTCAACACACACTTCAACGGACATGGACGATCATCTGTGGCTGACCGGAGTTTGGCAGGAGCTGGGGTTGAGGCACAAGGAGTAGCACAGGGAGCACAAGGGCCACCCCGATCCCTAGAAGCCCTTAGTGAGGAGATAGTGAGCACAGCCATCTCCACTGTGGTACAGAACACTCTTTCTGCCCTTCTGCGCTCCACTGAGGCCAACGAGGGGCCTTCCATGGCTGAGTTCCTCCCCACCGAGACGCCGCCTTGTCCAATGGAGTCGCCTCTTGAGCCGCCCGTTGCCCAGGAAGCGAGTGACGAGGATGTGGACGTGACCGCCGAAGCGAGCACCGAGGAGCAACCGGACATAACACCCGTTCCTGCTGAGGAGGAGGACTTTGAGCTTCTGGACCAAAGTGAACTGGAGCAAATGGATGAAGGGCTGGGCTTAGGTTTTGAAGGACAGGGAACAGGCGGTGGCCCAACAGCAACGGACGTGTCCCCAAGCAGTCAGCAACAGCAGGCTGACCAACAGGAGTCCTAGCTTACCCACCGTCCTTACTAAACTGTCCCTTTTATTTATAACCCATGTAGATATATATACCATACACTGACACATACTTTATGAAAGGATCTGAAGATAATTTTCTGTCAGTTCTTCTCTTTGTGTTTTATCGGGGTGAGATCACTGTGACTTTTTTTTTGTTGTTTTTTTTGGAAGATGAACCAAAACAGTCTAATTTTAATGACACATTCATCTATACAGGAGAGTGCTGAGCAGAGGTTAATTTTACTTTGCCCAGTAAGTACAATTATATGGGCTGATTTCAGATATAATTTTGTATGGTGACAAACATTCAGATTAGCACTCTGAGAGATCAAATGATTAAATTCCTGGATCATAGTTTTCCCCATGTTACAGCACTAGGACTGTCAAAGCATTTATGTCATTTGTTTTGGCATTTGTCCATTTGTACTGGCGCCTATAGTTCTAGGCTGCTTAAGCCCACCTACATATTTCTGCAACTTGTATAAAAAATAGAAACTGTGATTGAGAGAGATACAGTATCACAAAACCTAATATTGTGATACTTAAGTGTATCAATGTACACTCCCTCCCTTACTGGAGACTACTGCAACACTCACAGTACACCACACATGGACAAATGCTTTAACGCATTAAAGCAGATAAAGGCGTTAATGTGCTTTTGTTTCGCAGGCCTGTGTATCAAGATAAGATTATCTTAAAGTAATCTTGTCTATATGTCTGCATTGCACACATTGCCTGGTATCCCCATCAGCGTGCAGGCCAGTCAGGATTTTCTTGTCTTGCTTTATACTTCCGCGAACATGCTTCTTCACAAACATGGACGGTCCACTTTGCCAGTCCCAACCAGAGATGGTGAAATCTAAACTGCAGAATGTAACTGCAACCTGGGAAGTGTTTTGCTAAACAAGGTTTCAGAGTCAGCTGGGTAACTTAAGTCAAATGTGAAATTGCTCAATAGCAGTGTTCATTAGCACCAGTCCTACAGGCCTCGGCTTACTTTCTAAGAAATCCAGCTTTGTGAACTGCTCCCCAGGTCTAATTTGAGATTCATATACTGACTTAAGCAGAGGAGCTAACCTTGTCTGTTGTCTAAAAGAGACTTAGGTGCATGCAGCCAAGGAACTGAGTTGATTCTCATGTAGTGACTTACATAAGCACTCAGAAAAGATTATATTTATAGTGGTAAAGAGATGTTTTATCATTAATAGCCATGGTAATATATACTGTTGTTTATATGTTTAGGGTTGGGGTTTTTTTAATTTATGAATTTTGGTCAGTTCTGAAGTAATCTACGGTTTAATGAATGCTTTGCACAGATTACGGGCACTTGAGTTTCAGTACAGAAGGTGTATTCTTTCAAACAATTTGGCATTATTTCCAGTTTTGCACAATTGAAACATTGGATGTTCTGAATGTTTCTACAGATGACTGAAGTATCCCATGAGTAATATCAGTAGCTGACCTTAGTATGCATTTGTAGGGTTCATTTAGTGTGTTGGTCATCCATTAAGCACTTGTGAAATCAAGTTATGTACACAAATCATACCATAAAAATTTGGAGCAGTGTTCGTGCCCCCAGCTTGCCCATCTATAATTATGGATAATAATGAATGACTGGTTTGGTTGGAGGATTTAACTGGATGCACTTTTTGGAGCCTAATAGATTGTATTCTCACTGTGGAGTTTCTTAAGCATGATATTTAGCATTTAAGGGAAACCCACACCCTGAAACAGTTTTTGTGACTGTCAGATTGGTTCTATGTAAAGTCTACCTTGATGTAGTTCTGTCCTCAAGGTGCGTATAGCTGTGCATTGTATTTTATTTTGTTGTCTGCAAAACATCTTCAGAGCACCTTCTGTTCAGAATGTCCTTTTTATTCATTCACATCACCAGTTGTTGCATCTTTTGAAGGATGTTTCCTGCATGACAGGGTTGAGTTATTTTGCCCATTTTGAAGTGTGGATTATGAGAACATGTATCGTAGAAATTGTGTCCAAATAGAGGTCTTAAACATATGGTTCACCTGGAAATCATATTTACCCACTTTTCCAGTGACCTTTGATGTACGCGATCAGCTATGATTTGTTTGGAGTCCAAATTTGGCTTCTTTCAGCTAAGACCATCAGTACTAGCACAATGGGCACCAATTTTTTGGCTGGTTTTCCGTAAAAAAAAATGGATCTCCCTGATCTAAACACTTCCAGATGTAAATTAGTCACAGACTATTTAATGTGGTTTAGGACACAGTATGACTTGCTGTGAGATATAAAAATGAACAGAAACTGTCATGCCTGCCTGTTGTGATTAATGTTTTATAGTTCACGGTACATCATGTTACATTGACTAAACCTTTAGTTAAGAACTGGTGGCAGCTTGAGTAGGTTGAGAGAATTTAGTATTTTTGCAGAAAAGACTGAACTGTTTAGGTTACTATTGAGTTCTCGTGTTTGTTTTGCCAAAACTCCGAAAGAAGCAAAATTTAACTCCCAACGTGTTGGCTGACCAACAACATCTGGCAGAAGTGGTAAAATGTAAATGTGATTTCTGAACCGTTCCTTTCACTGTATGCATCTTTGTAAGATGTGTATTTCAGTTTTTTCAACCTCCACATGCACTTAGCTTACACTTTGGGGCATTGAGTTAATGTAATCAGAAATAAAGTCTAGTTTTGATAATTTAAGGTTAATCCCAGCTGCAAATGTGTATGTTGTGATACTGTAGAATGGCCATAGCATGAGAAGCAGCTCCTTGCCCCAGCTACAAATGCAAATCTGAAATAAGAGGGATCAATATGATTCAAGTACAACTTTTTTTTTTTCATTTTAATCCCTGTCCTTGTAGATAAGACATGATCCTGTAAAAGCAATGGAAATGGCTAGTTTGTTTTTGAATCTATTTACAGAATGTTTGTGTAATAGTAATCGTGTTTTGCTCATGCTTTCACTGCTTCTTGATTGATAAAAGGCACATCATTTAACAATACTTGGTGTTGAATGCTTTTTTCTATTTTTCATTTCCTAAACATGGAAGGAATCTGTTCATAGCTGTAAAAAAAACATGAACTGAACATGTAGTCTTCTTTCCTACATAACAAAATGAAGAGCATGACTACATGAGTGATACCTTTTCCTGTTGTTCACACACAGAATAAATAAACAATTAGAAATAAAAAAATCAGGTATTTTTGTTTAACGAAATCTAAATACAAACTCCTAGCAGATGTTGAGCATTAGATGCTGCTCATTAGGTTACTTGGCTTTTACCCATCTGTCCAATTTTGTATGTGTAGTTTTTCAAAACAATGTTCATAATAGCCTTTCTGTTTTTCATTATTAATTTTTTTATTAATCCTGTGCAACACTAGTGCTGTTGTAGAGGTGCAGTAACACATTCTGCTCCAGCACTGTTGTTATACACAGAGGACTAACATTGGTTTAATGTATTTCCATTGTTGCAGAACAGCTGTAAGGTCAATCAATGTCTTGAAATTGATCTTTTTATAACAGGGAACTTTACATTAATTTGCAGATTTGTACCATTACAGGCTATTCACTGGATTTAAACTTCTTAAATGACTAGAAAAGGATGGGTGTCCTAAAACTTTTGAGCAGTAGTACGTTATACTTCACTCTTCAACAAACAACCACAGTCTGATTTGTATTTGAACATTATCTGCTGTGGTAAACATAACAGTGCCATCCTGTCATGTACAAGACCTGAGAAACTGCTAATAATATCAGCCTATGGCTCTGAATATGTTGCAGTCAAATCAAATGTGACTGCTTTGCTACAGCTCTAAAACAGTACAACTATTTATTAGCACCACTGAGAAGATTAGGACTTTTTCTATTAATTATTATAAATAATATTAATACATAATATCGGAGGATGGGTGAGGAAAATATAAACATGCTTTTAATAGTAATATTAATGCTATAATGTTTAGCATTAAATATGTTCAGGGTCCAACTATAAATATTTAAAAATCTATTCTAAACAATAGGCAACAGATAAAGCAATAATAAACTAGATTTCAAAATAAAAATAAATCAATAATTTAAAAAATCAATGATAAGTAGAGATGCACTGAAAATAAATTGTTCGGCCAAAACAAAAAAAATACATTTAGCTGAAGATCAGACATGGTCCTTCATTTATATAAATCATTATAAAGTTTGTAACTAAACTATTTCCCAAAATAAGTCTTGTAGTTAGTCTACCATAAGAAGGAAGAACCAACTCGTACACCACTGTGACACACTCTGCACTTATCCCATCTGTGTAGTGAGCACACAGAACTAGTAGCCCCATCAGCCAGCCTCCCAAAGATCAGTTGGGGGTTGGGTGCCTTGCTCAAGGGGCACTTCAGCAGTGTCCTGCAACTTCAGGGTTGAACCAGAATCCTACGCCTGTTTCTACATCCTTAGGCCATAGCTGGAATTCTTAAAGTACACATTTGGACCTTTGGGATCATGTTCTACCTTTAAGGACACATTTTCATGTCAGTATTGGTGGTTCAGTGCTAGAATTCCTGCTGTGGGGGAGGCCCGGGTTAAGGAACCAACTTTGCAACCATGAGGTCACCAGGTTTGAGCCCCTGACCCAACTGATGTGCCCCAACGCCATACTGCTCCACAGGTGTAATGGACAGGGCTTCACTGCACGGATGATTAAAAAATGAGGTCAGCTTCCTCTGTGTGCACACACTGATCATATTACTTTCACTCAACATTGTATCATTTTTATGACATTGTAGAGTCTCAAAGCTTAAGAGATTTAGACTTTATTGAAACATCACATGAGTCAAGCAACCAGATTGTGATACTCTTATGAGAAATTAGAAGATATTTTTGCTGAAATAGTGTTTTCAGTCCACTGGATCATTCTTCCTTACTCTGTCTGCAATCTCCTTCTCCTAGCACAGAACAGAAAGCAATGTGTGAGTACTCATAGTTGTGTAGTCATGTGAAGCCAACAAATATAGCATTGATTCAGTGTTAGGTTGGATGTTGTTTTATGCTTTAACAATGTGTATTGTTTATGTTTTTGTACTCGCCACTGTCAGTTCTTTAATTGTCATCTCCAGTTTAGTCTTCAGCTCATCAGTGATGATGATATCTGAACATACTGACCAGCGTCCATCATGAAAGCTCACAGGCACAGAAAACACCAGGCCCGAAGGAATACCAAAGTGTCCTGGATAGTCATTGGACAGTAGAGTTGACTGGTCAGTAAATCAAGCTCAAATGTTACTGCATATATATGGTATATATGCTTTCTATTCATTGTTAGGTGTATATTTTGTAGTGGGTATCTCTGTTTATGTTGTATGAATATCTACACAGTCATATCAGAATATTATATCAGAATCACAGTCACTGTTCCCCTCTGGCATCAATTGCCCATGAGGCACTCCTGTTATGCCATTTGGAGGCACTCAATGAACATTCACAGTACACTGTCACTACAACAGCTCTATAACATCCTACAATGTTAGCAGTTTGAGATGCCACCCTTCACCTGGTACTCTATTATCATGTGATTTTGATCAGTCAAATCGCATCCTTTGTTCATGATGATGGTTTTGCTACAGCTGACTTAAGTGTAAGTTAATTAAGTATTAAGTGCTTACTTCATACATGCAGCAAACGTGGCATCTGTGATGTCCTGGCTGAGTTCATTCCAAACCAAAAATGGTCATGATATTCTGATATGACTGTGTATACAGTATATCTATATAGTATCCGCAGGTATACTAGTACTGTCTTATGAAAAAGTTAATGCATTTTTGAGGTTGTAGTTAATTTTTATTTTAGAAGTAAAAATAAGTAACATTATTTCACCTCTATAGGAAACAAATGCAAATATTTTCTATACATTTTAGTGCATGTTTTTTATTTTTATTTCTGAATTTAACATGTAACAAAACTTAAAATATACAATATTTAAGGCCACAATTCATTTGATTTTCCCAAAAAAGTTTAATTCAGTAAATAAAGAGTGTGCATTAAATGTGCAGCAGTTTGATCTCTGGAGAAGATGGGAAGATGAGTTAATTTACATTTAGAACATCAATTAAGAATGTAGTTCAACTTTTTTTGCATAAACTATACTGACATAAGAAAAAAATGCCTTATACAATATACTCAGACAATACAGATTATCATCCATATCTATAATTTTAGATATTAACAGAGAACCAGATGGGTCAAATTTAATATTTAATATTATATCTAATAAAATTAAATTATGTATATATTTTTATTGATGAAATATTGCTACATAAAGCAGCAAGCCACTCAAGTGCTTCTGCATGATTTTACCATATGTTCTCAGCATTGATGAAAAACAACACTTCCTCTAAGCAGTAAGGTTGGTTACCAGTGAGATATGTTTGCCAAGCAACATAAAGATAGTACAGAACAATAAGACAGGAGATATCATTAACATGTCATTAGTTTCTTCTAGACAATGAAGGGAACAGATGGAAACATACATGAGACTGTAGCTTAAGTCTCATGAATTGCTGCTCATAATCTCACATCTTCTCTTGAGTGTTACTGAGTACAGATCTCAATCAAGTCTCACACTGGGATAAGATAACAAAAACTCAATATAAACACAAACTAGGGATGCACCGATACCACATTTTTTCAAACCGAGTACGAGTACAAGTACAAGTACTTACATTTAAGTACTTGCCGATACCAAGTACCAATATGAGTACTAATAAATATCAATACTTACAATTAAAATGAAACTGAGCCTGTATGTGTGTCTTACGGCTCCAGTTAGACGTGTTTGTGATCTATTTAATCTAAACACCTAAGATAATGATAACAGATTACACATTTCCCCTTTATACACTGAAACATTCAAAAATGAAACATATCAGATATACATAATCATCACCGTTCGCGAACTAGCTAGCTACATTACGTTAGCTTACCTTTTTGTAAAGCTCGTGGTGGTGAGAACTGAGGACCTCTTGAGGTTAGTAGTGCTTTTCCCAAGTATTTTACATCCACAAACTTTGCTTTGTTTTGTTTTGTGTGGCAGTGAAAGTGAAATTACTCCATAAATCGCTTCTTCTCTTCCGTCAAAGCTGCGGCTGTGACGTCAGCTCATTGTGTTGTTGACTGACTGACTGACTGTGGAGCTTAACGTGCTTTGAGGAAGTCAGACGTGCGGCAGGTTTACTTTAAAAAGAGGATTACTGGAC
>BRDA01036907.1:621-41227 GCA_036984385.1 Crenuchus spilurus | reverse complement strand
TACTTCACTATTATGTGTGTGTGTGTGTGTGTGTGTGTGTATGAATGTTATAATGTGTATGTACTGATGTTTATATTACTGCACTAGTGTAAGTTCTTTTGTCTGCTGCTGTTTACTAAGTGCTCTGAGATCCCTGTAAAGTCTGATTCTGATGCATCATCTAATGTGTCTTTAGACGGTTTAAAAATGTTTACAAATGCAAACCAATTCCTACGTAAATTAATAAAATAATAATGACATAATGAGTTGACATTCAGCTAGTAACATGTTATGAAGTCGTGACTATAATGAAAGCCTCTATAACTGCAGTGTTGCTTTACAGTCATTCACTGCTCTAGAACAGACCTTCCCAACCACTGTGCCATGGGCTGTAGACAGTTTGATGCCAGGTCACTGGGTATCAATGAGGGAGTAGACTGGGGGAGGTAGCAGTGGACCCACCATACCAAGATACTGATAGTATTGTGTGGCATCATGTATTATAATAACAGCCAAATGATTAACCAAATACTACATTTGTTATGCAATCTCTCCCCTTTCAGTAACATCTAGAGCTTCTATGGACTACATTTGTACTGTGTGCGCTTTGGCTCCTCACTCTGGTTTATGATGATGCTCACAGGTATGTACAAACGCTAAAACAGGGATGAATAATTAAAGCTTCTTCAGGCAATCTGACCCAATAGGCCAATTGAGGAATCTGCAATCAATAAGTTATTGTAGTTAGCTGTTTGTCTGTATCACAGACTGAGAGAATGATTCAGCTAGAGGCACACTGACCCAACCCGTCCAGTGTGAAATGTAGAATCAATAAATGATGGCACCGTTTGTCTTTTTTTCCATGAACTGAAAGAAAGATACAGTTAATTAAAATGAAAGAAAAGAAAAAAACACTGGATATCATAACACTCGTTGCGTTCAGGGACAGTTTGGTTGACGACATATATAACCTGGCAACCAGGAGAGGGCGGTGTTGAACAACTCACTGTAGTCTGGGATGTATAGGGATGTATAAGAGAGAGAGAGAGAGAGAATATATATCGCCATGCCTGATTAATTCCCGTAATTGAATGCATTACTTCCACGAGGCTAAATTATGGTGGCCCTCCTTGTAGGGGGAAATAAATAAGTAAATAAATAAATAAAGTAACTGCCTGTCATCAGGCAGTTGCTCGCAAATGACCGCAAATTCAAAGGTGCTTTAGAATGTCATGAACTTCAATTACGTGGCGGGGGAAAAAAAAAAGAGAGGCAGCAAAACAGGGCTTAATGATGGCACGGGAAAAGCAAACAGGAGGGAGGGGCTGAGGAGGGCTCTGAAGAAACAAATACTATAATGAAACGGTGGCCTGGACACAGAAAAGCAGCACTCAACCCCCAGGACCTGACACACCGTGCAGTGTGGTACTTCTCTGAATCAGCCAATATATCTAAATAGAGCATAATCACAGCATGTTACACACTCACACAG
Organism: Crenuchus spilurus; assembly: GCA_036984385.1. NCBI lineage: Eukaryota > Metazoa > Chordata > Actinopteri > Characiformes > Crenuchidae > Crenuchus > Crenuchus spilurus. The sequence continues at coordinate 39,756 of BRDA01036907.1, read as the reverse complement.
ATGGTACACACATATACAGGAAGAGTTAAGCACTATATCAATGGGATAAACTAATAAAGTGAAATGTATCGAACCAAATCAGGTACTATTTATTCTAATAACCGCATGATCTGACCATGTAAACACTCCAATCAAAACTTTTACACAGTACTGTACACATATACAAGCTTTTATCATGGACCTTGTGGACCAATAGAAATGTTATGAATTGTAATAAACATCATCTCTAAATTCAAAAATTCTGTATATCTGTTTATAGCTATTTTGGTTACTATATATTAATATTATTATTATTATTATTATTACTATTATTATTTTTATTATTGTTATTATTATTATTATTATGGGCCTGCCACCTCCCCCCCACACACACTTTGGAGGACACCTTTATTTTTTTATTAACAATATAAACAAACACTGAAAACCAATGCAGAGAGAGGGAACAAACAAAAAGTAAATAAGTATAAAAATAAAGGGTCAATAATAATAATAATAATAATAATAATAATAAGTAATTACAGGTGGTATTAATCAGAACACAGCTCGGACATGTCTGATATCTGTAAAGCACACTCCCTACAATGTGTAACACAAGTCAATGTAAAAGAAAGTTTGTAAAAGTGGTATTTTTTAATGCATTTGGGAAAGAAACTCTTTGGTTAGGAACTTAATAGTCTGAAATAACATCAGGAAGGGTTATCGCTCACTATAGTACATCCTGACCAATGTGAATATTGTGTGGCAATTTTAAGTGACTAAAAATTATATACACACATAAGCACATACTACTGTAATACAATAAATATATATAAACATATATGCTTTAACATTAAATCAGCTGTCACACTTGATACACTCAAGTAAAAGGAAGTCTTAAGTAGCATTGCAAGGTGAGCTGTCCCTTGTTTAGTATTAATTACCTCTTATTTGTCAAATTTTTGATCTTCCAAAAAGCTTTGTTTTGCTTTTCATGCCTAATGTTAGATTTGACTACATAACCATAATTGTGTTTTGTATTTAAATGTACTAGTTCAGCTTGTACTGCTCACAAGAGAAGTTTGTACTCAGCTCTCCATATAATGGAGAAATAAGCTGCTTAATTATTATTGAATTTAAATTAGAATAATTCATATTTTGTATCACTGCCTATAGGATACATATATCTACTATGGCAGAACCTTTTAGACGCACTGACAGAACTAATAGACAGACAGATGCGCGCACACACACACACACACACACACACACACATACCCTGGCCTCTCAGCACTGGGCTAAGATATGTAATTCAACGCTCAATTTAGCCCCCCCTGTCTCAGTGGAGAATTTTTTTGCCTGCTAATTGATAGAAATTAAGCCATTAATCAAGCCACCAGCCATCATTCAAGCCGGAGAAGATGAATACAAACTTTCATAACAACCACCTTCCCCATTTTAGGCCTCATTAGCATTAATTTTTAATGCAATTATGCTATTCTTTTACGCTGAGCTCATAAATTACGGCCCTTTTGTTGCCGGCTGGCCTTGTAAAAGCCCGAGTGATGCTTTGTAGTCTGAGCTTTAAGGCAATTACTGGCTTCTTCGCTCTTTTATCCCGCTGCATTTCCAATAACCTTCCATCTAATGATTTATCCCGGCAAGCCCCTGACACCCACCCAGCGCTGCGCTGCTCCCATTAGCGCCGGGCTTATTTATCTGCTCGAATCTGGAGTCTAAATAAAGACTGGGTCCACTCCTGATGGAGGCTGCTTGGAAAGTGTATGCTTGGAGGCTTTGGGGAATTGGTTGTGGAGGAAAGCAAAAACACCCCGTCTCCTGAAGGCTTGGACACGCGTGATTTTGAACTTAATGCAGAAGTTTTATGGGACTAAAATGTGATGGAATAAGTTGATTATTTTCATGCAAGCTGATCTCTATGTGTCACACCTGTAGAGTGCAAATGATTTTCACTGATTTTCCCTGAGATTAAAGTGTTTGAAAGAATTATGATTGAAGCCAATGGACAGGTGCTGAAGATGAAGCAACTACTCTGCTTCTAGAGTCTATGGTCATCAACTATATAAGAATATCTCGACCACCTTAACCATCCCTGTTGTGTTCATTATAGAGGGTAACTGGACCACTGTGGTGTGTTGCGTGCTCTGTAGCACTGGTTGGAGTTGTTGTTCCACTCTGGCAACAGTGGCCTGTGGAGCACCACTGTTATGCTGTTGGGAGGCACTCAATGTACGAGAGGTCCATTCAGTACAGCAGCTCTAGAACATCCTACAAAGTTAATGGTTTCAGAGATGGTACCCTATTATAATGCCCTTATATGTAAAGGACATCAGTCAAATTGTGTCCTTTGCCCATGATGATGGTTTTGCACTCTGCTACTATATAAAATGTATGTATCTACAGTATGTATGAATGTATGTGTGTGTATATATATAAAATATATATATATTAAAAAAAAATATATATATATATATATATATATATATATATATAATGTGTGTGTGTGTGTAATTTCTAAAATGTATTTGTTGACTTACCAACCAACCAGATTAGATGAATATAAATTTAATACACAGATGAGTACTGATACTTGTTGAAAAAACAAATTCAAATGGAAACAAATGGAAAATTATTATACAGCAGTAACACTTTCATCTTATTTTAATGCACAATTTCTATTTATTTAATAATTTAAATATTGCATTATATTTTATTTTAAATGACATTATATGTATTATATTAACAACACTGAAATAAATATACTATTGAATAATAAAAATAAACCTTGACAATATTTAATGTGCCCCTTAATTTGTATTACAACTGCAGACTATGACTGTAAATCAATTTGATCTGGTTGTAAAAAGCTCTTTAGCATGTAAGCTACTGACAACATCCAAATAAACCCGATCATGCATAGAGGGTGTGTCTTTAAATACACTCTTACTGAACTCCTTACCTACCCAGCTCTCATATGTCCAACCCCATCAGCCGGCCAGCAGATCTGCTTTTTGACAGTTTCCTGACAGACTAATTAATTATTGACTTCTCATAGATCTTTCCTCTGTTTGATCTGAATGCTGCTCTTTAATCTCACTTCTGAACTTTGTAATCTCATTTATGTAGTATTTATATCTTAATTTCACTTTCTGGTGGGGCCTCGTTTTGTCTGTATATACATATACAAATACGCAAATATACGGTCGCATGCAGAAGTTTGGGCATCACTGACTTATATAAGTGAAGCTAGCTCATCTACAGAGAACAAACTGCACATTTGAACACTTCCATTTTATATGTTGACCTTTGTAAATGTAATGGCTCACTACACACAGAATGTGTTAATTAAAAAAAAATTGCAGAAGATATTTTAATTGGTAGACATGAACTTTTGTGAATTATTTTTTACTTAGAAAACCAAAATCTTCTTTTAGATACATTTGTGTAAACATTATTATTATTATTAATAATAATAATAATAATAATAATAATAATAATAATAATAATAATAATAATAATAATATTAATAATAATAATAATAATTATAATATTAATTTAATATAATAAAATTTATTTATTATTATTATTATTATTGCACACACTCAAATCAGATTTTTGGACTATGAGAGGAAACCAGAGGTGAAAAATATATTTAATTATTTAATATCATATAAAATGTATTTATTAATAGATGATGATGATGATGATGACTATTTAATGTTCTATTAAAACTGCTATACAAAAATGGATTTATATTGGACTGGCCTGATCTGGACTAAGTGATAAACATTTACAAAAGCAGTCAAAACCTTGAGCCCACATTAGATATGTAGTGTATTCCATTTGAACTGCACAATACTACACATATGGGTGATCAGAGGCGAGTGGGGGGAAGCTTTAAATAAAGCCAAGAGAATGGAAAAAGGTGTCTGGCTGGCAGTCAGGTAATAGTTTTTGACTGCATTGATTAGGCTGGCTGACAGCTTCCGATGCTATCCCTGAAAATGCATCAAGTGCGTAATGAGCAGCTATTAGGGCCATCGATTTGCTGATTTCAATTGATAGCTACCAGGCCAAAGCAGCACGTCAATATTTGCATAACTAATACCCTGCTGCTGCCGTCCTTGACAAATGAGATCTCAATAGACAGAGAGTGAGAGTGAGAGAGAGAGAGAGAGAGAGAGAGAGAGAGAGAGAGAGGGTCTGTTCCTGGCAAAATTGTGTGACAAAACCGTGTCTGAACCAGGATCACATGCGTGCTGTCTCAGAGGGCCAAACTAATTCATCAGCAGTGTGATGGTCCTGATGTGGGCTGCACTGTGACGTGGGTGCACAATTGAACGGGCGTCCCCCCTCTCTTTAGCGTGGGGTCACATATGAGGACACACTGGCAGCTCGTGCCAGATGTCACTGATGTCCCCAGAGAGTTAGAGCTGAGCACAATGATGTGTGTGTGTGTGTGTGTCTTGCCTCAGTGTGTTGAGGTACGTTGTTTCACAGCAGGTGGCGGTGGGCTGACAGAACACAATGGGACAATACCACGTCTTTGGGGAGAGATATTGACCACTCACGTGCAAGCACTTCCCTACAGGATCCTGTTAATCTAGCATTCCTTATCATTCCACATCAAATATAAGAATGATGGAAGGTTTCCAGAGTGTAGTTAACCTCAGGAGCGCAAACCCAACACACACAGGGTTTGCTGCACAAATAAGCGAACACACTAGTCAGCTGTAGCAGAGTGTAAAATGATCATGATGGTGATTTGACTGATGTTCAAAAGGGCATGATAATAGGGTACCAGATGAAGGGTGGCAGCATCCCAGAAACTACTAAGTTCATGGGATGTTCCACACCTGCCGTAATAAAGGTGTAGTTAGAATGGACATCTCATACATTGATGGGCGCCCCATGGGTCTTTGATGCCAGGGTTGATGAGGAGATCAGATGAGTGGTACAGAGCAATCAACACACCACAGTGGACCAGTTAACTTCGATAATGACCAGTGGTCCAAAAACAATGGACCATATAACCAGGGGTGCACATCATTTTTTTGGTCTAGTTCTCAAAGGAGCACCTACAGATGTTGCTTGGTGCTCACCTTTTACAATGCTTGAAAATACTACAAGCATTGATCATCACTACCCTCCTGACATCCACTGTGTGGAGCCATGCTATCTCCTGCAGCCATTTTTAAGCGAACACTCTTTTTTTTTTACCTTCAGCCTCAGTCTGGCGTTTCTTTGGAGGTGGTGGAATACCAAAGTAATGACTTAATGTAGCTTGTTTCTTGGACCTGCTGATGAATCGTGGAAATCTTAAAACCAGTGAAAAAATAAGCTAGTGCTAGTTATCAATTAACTACTCTCTTGAGCCCGTCTATGTTACCGTCAGGGTTGCCAGATCCATAAAAATTAATCAGTCAAAAATCAGTCTAAAATCCGCACTTCAGAAGCTTAAACTAGCCCAAAATATATGTCTGTCACACGTTTGAAGCAAATGGCAAAACAACTAAGAGTGTTCGACTTAGTATTTGTTTATAAGGGATTTATCAGTCCATCAAACCTTTTTCTTTATCCGTCCTTACAATTATACCGCCTCCCGTATTCCCCCATTTACCATATTAGCTAGTGACTTTCTCTTCACCTTCTCTCTCTCTCTCCTTGTCAGGCTATCTTTCCTTATATTATGTTCTCTTCGTTGTTATTGTTGTATTCAAACTTCCTTAGTGTCGACTTTGTACACGTTTGCCCGCCATGTTGAAGCAATATCCAAGGCAACCGGTCGCGGCAATTTTTAAAGTTACTCAATAAAACACATCCCGCCACCCTTGAAAGTTCACCCGCGACTGGATTTTCAACAAAACAATTTGGTGTGAAAACCGCGAACCTGGCAACTCCGGTTACCGTGGCCAAACATAATCAAGTAAAAACAGTGGTTTTTTTGGATGCTACCATGATGGTAGCAGCAGCATTTTTTAGTTGATTTTCGGTTACTTTAAAACCCTCATGATTTTATTTTGGACACTACGATAATGATAACACTACTGTGCTAGAATGATATGATGTATCACTGTACTGTAATGTTTGTAATAGTATTTCTATGGTAAAAACTAGTTGTATTACTGTATTATTACCATTGGACGACACCAGTGGCTAAGTGGTTACCATGTTTGTCCATGTGAGTCCCATCTGGGTGGAGTTTCCATGTTCCATGGAGTTCTGCTGAATTGGATACTCTAAAGTTATCATCATTAATTCGTTGTAGTGCCATAAAAAAGAGGGTTTTACCATGGTAATGCCATCACACAACCTCATTAGTACCACAGTGTATGTTTGTATGTGAAATGTGTTGGTAAGTACCTACAAAACAGGAACTTGTTGAAATTGTGAAGCACTGTATACTAACTACTGATAATGTGCCTCTAATCTAGCACAATTAAGCCACCCAAATAACTAGTGTAACTGAGCTAGCGCTTAGCGCTTAAATAAGAGGCTAATAAGGTCCAGCTGTGAGTGTCTACACATGGCCTTGTATATCTGCAAAGTATCAAAGCACCACATCTATGTCAGGATGCCCTCATATTGCTTAACGCCAAACAACTTGCCTTTGGTCTTTATGTGGGCACATCTCCAGGCTGCCCCTGCCATGCCTTGTGCACTTCTAATGCAATACATTAGCAATATTAGCTCATATTCAGTAACAAAGCAAATGCAATAACAGCAGATTGATTGTGGTTCTACACAGAATAGTATTTGTGAGTCAAACTTCAATGCACCATCTGTATGAAGCTATAATGCTGGCCATTTCAGATGGTGCAGCGACAGCCTGCCAGTTGCTTGCAGCTAGGGGCCAGTTGTCATATAAAAGATACATTAAGGTTCCTTACAAAACATAAAAGCTTATGCCAGACAGAAAATTTCAGACAGAATGAGGCGGCGGGGCAAACGGCAAGAGAGGGAGAAAAAGGAAGTGAAAGATTAAATGAACGAGAGAGGAAAAAATAAAGCAAAGTGCAGACCACTCCCGTTTTCGACTCGGCATCTGTTTCATAAATAACTCCGCAATTAGAGAAACACCCCAGTAACTAATTACTTAATTGGAGCAGGCCTTTAAAATAAACATGAGGTCATCGGAGTGTAGTGAAACGGTCAGATTTACACACTACGACCCACACACTGACCCCCACCGTCTACGCTAGCTTTACGTGAACAGTATTGGCGTATGCTAACATTCATTCTCACTATTCATTAGTCATTATTTTATTGGTGTCCTAATTACTCAAACTGGGGTTTAGCAACCTCCTGGCCAATCCAAACCAGGATCAGAAACGAGGTGGTCATGCCGTCTGGGCAGTTAAGCTAATGAAGAGTGGAGTGGCCCCTTGACCTCCATCTGAATGTAATAAAATAGAAGCTTTTACATTAGTCTGTGCACTACAGTTGATCTTCACTGAGGATAAGAGGAAGAAGCAATGGTAACTAGCACTTGAACACCTAACTAATATGGAAATAACCATCTTTGGTTTTGAATGTTCACTCAGTGGTGATCCCTGTGTACTTCGGCAGCTCTAGAACATCCCACAAAGTTAGTGGTTTCTGAGATGCTTCCACCCTTTATCTGGTACCCTGTTACCATGCCCTTTTGGGGTGCTTTCACACCTGAAAGTCCAGACCATGGTTTGTTTGTATAAATTTGGTCCGGTTAGGTTTGTTTTCACACTGCATTTTTGCGAGCGCACCAAAAACTTTTAGTGTGACACGCCCACGTCCTGTTGTCGTCAATTACATGCGGTGCGTCTTCCTACAAACAACACTGATTGGTTTGTAGAAGGACGTGCGTCAGACGCTTAATAAACTTTTTATATACTTTAATATTCCGCTGTCGCAGTTTCTTTAGTTTAGGTTGCTCTGTCCCATCCTTTCTCTCTCATCCTCTCAGAAAATAAGCTGCATGTTTCAACATTTTTGTGCGTTTTTCAAGCTTTTCACATGTTCATCAGTCCAAAAATCATATCCAACACGTCATCTCCTCCTCGCTCCATGTGCTACCACGGCTCATTTTTGCTGCTGTTCCAGTTATTTTACTTCTGTTATTGTTGTTAAATGTTGCTAACGTCTGCGTGAACTTCCTGTTTTGGTCCGAAAGTCTGAACCTTTTAGAAAAGTGTTTTCACACTGCACACAAACTGGACCATGGTTCAGTAGATCCGGACCGAGACCACCTCTTTTGGTCGGACCAAACATTGCTCCTTTGGTCCGGACCGTGGTTCGTGGACCCTTTCACACCTGTTATTTTGGTTCAGACCAAAAAAACATCTTTGTCTATGTACTGACTGCTGATTTCATAAACTGGTGACTACAGGAAATACAGGACATTTTAAACTGATATAAGGGGTGTAACGATACACTTATTTTTATGATAAGATCATTATTTTAAACAAATTGTGATTGAACAAATTAAAACTTTTAAATCTCATCCATTCTGGTCAGGAGGACATGGGCATGGTCACACAGCCCTGAAAAGATCAGATCCGAGTCACATTAAGGCAAAAAAATCAGATTTGACTCACTTTAGCCTGGTAATGTGAACATAGCATATGTGGCAATGATGTAATGGCAATTGACCTTGGATCCTTTCAGCTCATTTCGCATTTCTACCGCAGAAAAAAATGGCATTGCTCTATTAAAAACTGATGTTAATACCAGAGAAATATTTAAATATCTGTTTGAAATGTGTTTTTAAGTGAAATGAGAAAAGGCTGAATGCTAGTTATTACTATTTATTACAGTCTGGTTGGAGTTTTATGTCAAAATGCCAGTGGATTTATGGCACACTTTATAAATTACGGTTTATAAGGTGTGACAACATTCAGAGTTCCTTCTACATTACCTACAATAAACAATCAGGTAAAAGAAAGCCAGTCAAATACTACATGTATGCTGGGCTTGGCCCAAACAGTATTAAATCTAACAGCCACTCCTGCAGTTCAACAAGGTTAAAAGTGCAATGAGAGCAATGGCTAAAACCAGAGACTCACTCGTTGACTGACATTAAACATGTGATCACTGTGGCTACCCACTGGTGGCCCTGACTGGCCACAGGCTGACCCTTCACCCTTGCGTGTCCCGAAATGACACCCAATCACAGAGGCCCTGCACTGCTGCCCACCTACCTAAGAGTGTGCGTGTTTGTTTAGTATCACCAGTCCCTTCTTGATGAGGTGAGAATGAGCCCACCACCCACACACAGCTCTTAACACCATGCCCTGAGGAACCCCTCTCTTTACCACACCATAAATACAGACCCACACAAACACCCCCAACCAGCCTTGTGATATGGAGACATGAATTCCCTGCCCGACAACAGAACTGCCTCTTGTGAACGGCTTCAGACATGCTACGACATACATTTTCACATAACCGATTATGCCCATCAAACTGCCCCCCCCCAGCATTAAAACCGCATAAGGTTTGTGTGTAGTAAGCTAGTCCATTGGTACTAAATATTATGCAAATGTGGAGAAAGTGAAAGTTAAAGTTAACAAACTTGCCAGGAGCAGTAGGCACCATCCTCAGAGCCCGGGAAGCAGTTGGGGTTTAGATGCATTGCTCAAGTCCTGCCCTGTTGGTTCAGGGTATCAAACCGGTCACAACGTGGCTTCCTCTCTGTGCATGGACTCTACAAGACCTCTGAAGGTGGTACCTGGTATCCTTGCAGCATCCGGCACCAAGACACATCCTTTAAGTTGTGAGGTGAGATGAGAGGTGGTGCTACCAGAGATTGCACTTCTTGTTCCTGCACATCCCAGAGGTGCTCAATCAGATTGGCATCTGGGTAACTTGGATGTCCCTGTTGGTAGGTACTATCCACAGCTGACTGAAAACATCATCTTGCACACTGAGTGCCTCCCAACAGCATGACAGTGGTGTCCCAGAGGCCACTGATGCCAGAGGGGAACAATGACTCTGGCAACTGGTACAGAGTAATAGATGAGCCAGTGGACTGGTTAACCTCTAAAAATGAAAACTGGACCAACAAGTAAAGTGTCTGACATCTGTGATGTCCTGGACTCAGTTCATACCAAACCAGACCAAATAATATTCCAATTTGCTTCATTTGTGAGTGGTCATAATGTTTTCACAAGTGAATAAGAGTCATGGCAATATCTTTGCATCTATGAGGTGTGGGGTGGTGTCAGACTACGCATTCACAAATTGGAATTTCCTGAAGACTGGGATTTTTGCCTGGTAGACCTGTATGACTGTATGCTTCCATACACCTGCAAATTCAGCTACTTCCTTCACACTCTGGCCTTTGACACCCGAATGCAATCACTCCTTTAGCCAATCATTAACATCTGCTTTGTGATCCACTGCACTGTACCACCGCTTCTCAATCTATGAGTCCTGTCACCCACCCCGCAGGTATTTATAGCCTGATCATCCTTGGGCCGTGCCATATGTACTAGCTTGAAGTTACTACCACCTTAAACAAGCAAAGTGACTAATTATTTGTCCGGCAAGCTTATATTAATATATCATAAACTCTGAAAAGAACGGTAAGTGTTGTACCTGGCTAACTATGGCCGGGTATGGATAATTCTGTCCATACAATCACCAGGCGACTTCCACACATGACCAGAGGGATCCATCATCCTGCTCCAAACCAAGCCAAGCAGGGTTATATACTGTGCCACACGTGCCTCTTCTTTTCACTGCAATTGAATGGGAGGAGACTGGTGGGTGGAGGTGGTGGGGTAGGGGGATGATGTTGGCAAGCTGTGTTGGAGGGCGATGCACTTAATCACCCACCATGTCTTTTCAAAAACGAGGGGAGGGTGGGGTTTAACTTTAAATTTACTATGATGAAAAATCAATAAAAAGGTAATTGCTTGGCTTATCACCGTGCTGGGGAACAAATTGGGCGGAGAGAGGGCTGGCGTCCGTGTGGATTTGGCTGCAGCACGACGCGTTTTCTTTTTTTTTTTTTCGTCTTTTTTTTCCCTCCTCCCTTCTTCTGGGTTCAGCAGGCCAGGCGGCGGGAAAAGGTCTCCGCGTGATAATTAAATCTTCTCGCACTGATTTTCCGCCAAATTTATTTCCCCTGGGCCCACAACTCTGATTCGCTGCTTATAGGCCAGGCATAACTAATCACTTCAGTGTGTGTTTGGGGAGGGGTGGTTGGGGGGGATCGTGGTTGAGGAGGGACGTGGACAGGCACCAGAGGAAAGAGACTGAACACTTACATACTGACTTAGCCCAATAACAAAGAGCCAAGAAGACTGATGCAAAGTAAAAAATGCATTAAATGGTGTAATTAACTCATATCATTGGCATATTGATAATACAATGTTGTGCAGGCTGGTGATGTGTCATAGCAACTACAACCTATGGAGGCCTGTGTGGAGCATGGTGGTGAATCCATCACTAATTTGCAGGGTAATGGCATTGGACATCACCTTCAGACTTCTAAATACCAAATCATTTCCTACTATTTCAACATAAACACTACTATATAAAGCATTATAAGAGACTGCAGGAGTATGAGATGACCTGTACTTAAAAAAAAAAATCAGTTCAATATCAGTTCAGCAACAGGCCAGCTTTGCTGTTGCTCACACCACTACCTTTGCAGCTTTGGCACTGTCATCTAGAACAGGAAAATCTCAAAGAAAATAACAGGGCCCTACAAACTTGGTTATATTTTGATAGTCCTGATGTATCTGAACATTCTATTACAGTTCTGTAAAGATCTGAAGCTTCAAAGATTTTATTTAAAATTATGTTGAATAGTCACAATTAATCGATTAAATCACGGTTGTGTTTTTGGTTGAAGAAATAAAGCTTTAAATTTGACATTTCAGGGATTATTTTTCTGGCTGACTGTTTTTAGTTTTTGTTTAAACTGGGGCTGTCAAACTGTTAAAATATTAAATGGCCAACAATCACATTATGTTGAATAGTCACAATTAATCGATTAATCGTGTTTTTGCTTGATCAAATATGGCCTAAATTTTACACTTTAGGGATCAGATTTTTGGCTGATTGTTTTTACTTTTGGTTCAAAATAGGGCTTTCAAACTTAAAATATTTAATCTTCAACAATCACATTACGTTGAATAGTTACAGGTAATCGATTAATCACGGTTGTGTTTTTGCTTGAACAAATACAGCCCTAAATTTTACACTTCAGGGATTATTTTTCTGGCTGAATGTTTTTAGTTTTTGTTTAAACTGGGGCTGTCAAACTGTAAAATATATTTAATGGCCAACAATCACATTATGTTGAATAGTCACAATTAATCGATTAATAGTGAATAATATTTTTGCTTGATCTAATATGGCCCTAAATTTGACACTTTGGGGATCAGATTTTTGGCTGATTGTTTTTACTTTTGGATCAAAATAGGGCTCTCAAATTGCAAAAATATTTAATTGCATGTTTCTGAGTAGTTACAATTAACTGATCTCAATTTATCATTCATCGCGACACTTTCAGGGATAATTTTTTATCTGAATATTTTAACTGTAGGTTTAATAGTAGTCAAACTGTGAAATAAAATATGTAAAAAAAATATTTAATCACAAACAATTGCATTGTCAGGTACAATTAATTGATTAGTCATTAATAGTACTAAAAATATTACTAAATTTGGCACTTCAGGAATGAGGTTTCCATCTGAAAGGTTTTCCTTTCGGCATAAACTAGGGTTGAAGTTTAAATATTTAATCATGAACAATCGCATTATGTCGAGAAGTTAACAATGAATCAATTAATCACAATCACTTTTTTTGCTCAACCAAATTTGACACTTGATTGACAAAATGATCAAATTTAAAGGCACTACATCATCTCACAAAGTGGATGAACTTCAATGCCACAAATTTCTGATTATTCAATATACACAATAAGATTATTTTCAGAATGTTATCAACAGTACCACAGAATGTAAAAAATTAGCAACATTTGTAATAATAATAATAATATATATTTTAAAACATTTATTCAACAAAATTTTTTGGTAAGGCCTACAAAATAACATGATTAACTTTCAAGACTGACATTGATCATCTTTAATTCACCTAAGATGATTTCATAATGATACAATTTTAGCAATTAATTGTCATATGAATTATTGCGATTAACAATCAGTATGGGCAACTTAAAAGACAAACCTAAAGTGGCCAAATGAACTGATCAGCTTAACTATGTATAATTGTGTAATAATCATGATTATGTAATCACGTAATAATCATGATGAGCTTAATCAAAGAAAGTTGACTTTTACTCTGTTAGAAACTTTAATTTTAAAGAAGAAAACACCACTGGTACTGGTACTGAATATAAAGTACCACATCACTGTTGTTTTACTGTTCATTAATACACATTTACTGATTTAAACATCACTATGAATGAGCAGGCAAAGATCCTGCATGTAACTGGGTTCACACCTGGAACTATGGGTTCTGAAATTTTAACATTGTTAAAATATGATCACACATGACTTAGAACAGCCCTAGTTTAAACCTATTAAAGCCGTGTTAGAACGTTCTTATTTCATTTCATTCAACACTCCATTATGGCTCTAGGCAACTCTTCATCTCTGATATCAGAACCACAACCCTATAATTAAAGCACACCATGGCATGTGACTGTGCAGTTCTTTTGCTTAATAGTAAGTGAGATGTACATTGAAACGTGATGTTTACCAGGTGGCGTGTTTCGCCACTTGTCCTTCACATGCCGATGGCCCTCGCGCTAATTAAAACACTGAAAGCGGAGTGGGCCACGAGCGCTCCAGGCTGTGGGGTCGCTCGCCTGTAGCTTCTAATTTGTGGCCCATTTGTATTCATGACGGGAGCGTGCTAAATATTTAACAGCAGTCCAGTTGGAGTTTGGGCGCCGGGGTCAAATCATTTGATTTCCGGGCATCAGCGTCCATTCCCTTCTAAGCAGCCTTCCGTCATGCCTTCTGTCCCTGTCTGTAATTAAATTAAACTGACATAAGACGACCGATTATCACTCAGAATTTGTATTATTATTGTTTTTTAAAATTTGTTGTTGTATACCGTCATTTTTCTGAATAGCAGGTCATTAGGCAAGTCTAATTAAAAGGGAAGAAATAGCAGAAAATACATCTAATGCAACCCTTTCCAGATAAAATGAATAAAGGAGCCATTAATTAATCAGACAGCATCTATTGCACTCTCGCTCGTCCTTAACAAATTGTTAATTCAAACAGCACAAATGAATGGAAATACTGGCAAAGCTAACAACAAAGTTTCTAATTAAGGCTGCCGTGGAGAATTCAATTAAATATGTGCCGGTTTTTAATTTGGGTCGTACATCTCACTCGAGAGGAATAGACCTGGGTCTTTCACTCTTTTTTTTCCTCCTAATCTCTCTCTCTCTATCTATCTCTTTCTCTCTCTGTACCACATATGTGACAAAATCATAAGAATCAGGACAATCCTCAGCCATCACACTTAAATTCCATCACCAGCACTTAAAGACTAAATAACCAAACCAGGCATTAGAGGACACATATATTAGAGGGTCATGAGGAGAGGTTTGGAAAGGGTTAAACCAACACTTTCACAAGCCAATTTCTGAGAAAATCAATAATTACTGCCACTATGCATGAACATTATAGGGGGCTAAAACATACATCTCTTAAATCTGTTTCATGAATATCTCCTTAGGCCACACCCTCCCACATTACACATCACCTGATGACCACCTCCTTCTACACTCTTCGCCCATTTTAGCTCCACTGATCATATACAGTGGTAACCCTACTAACGAGTATTCCAGGTAACGAGTCGAGATCTCGGAATATTTTGTTCCAGGTAACGAGTAATATTCCAGCTAACGAGTAGCGTAAATTTCTTCAAGTATGCCAACCGCTAGGGGCGCTGCGGTCGTAGCATCTCCTAGATGCTACACAGTAAATCTGCCAGTGTTAAATTAACACTATTAGAGTTAAATTAACACTGAGAGTGTTACATTTTGACACCCTCAGTGTTAATTTAACTCTAATAGTGTTGATTTAACACTGGCATATTTACTGTGTACCGTAGAAGAAGCGGTCAGTCAATACCTTTGACCGAAAGTGAAAGTGCTAGTGAAAGCGACGCTAAGGTAGCAAAAGGTAGTGAACAAGAAAGTTAGATACATTTTACCTTTACTTTTCATATGATAAGTGTAACCATGCCATACACGTACGCCCGTCCTCCTGTCCTCCTTAGCCGCCAGCCTACACGAGCGCCGTCGTCGTCTCGTTTATGTTTTAAAAACCCATATAAACACATTATTTACATATTAAAGTATACTGTATATTGGCCGGCTGACACGGATTAATCAGTTTTACATGTATTCTTATGGGGAAAATGCATCCAGCTAACGAGCAAACCAGCTAACGAGCTCAGCTCCTGCACCGATTAAACTCGTAAGTAGGGTTACCACTGTAGACGCACTTTATAATTCTACAATTACAGACTGTAGTTCATCTGTGACCACACCTAGGCAGAGTAGCAACAGTGCTGAACTTTCTCCATTTGTAGCCAGTATGTCTTACCATGGACACATGAACATCAAGACTTTTAGAGATACTTTTGTAACCCTTTCCAGCTTTATTCAAGTCAGCAATTCTTGAACGCAGGTATTCTGAGTGCTCTTTTATGTGAGGCATAGTTCGCATCAGGCAATGCTTCTTGAGAACAGCGAACTCTGTGTCTTTTTATAGGACAGGGCAGCTTTAACCAACACATCCAATCTCATCACATTGATTGGTTCCTGGCTTTAATTAGCTCTTGGAGAAGTCATTAGCCTAAAGGTTCACATACTTTTTCCACCTTGCACGATGAATGTTTACATGCTGTGTTCAATAAAAACATGAAAACATATTTTTTGTGCTGTATTAGTTTAAGTAGACTGTGTTTGTCTACTGTTGTGACTAAGATGAAGATCAGAAGACATTTAATGACCAATTTATGCAGAAATCCAAGCAATTCCAAAGGGTTCACATACTTTTTCTTGCAACTGTATGTATATATATATATATATATATATATATATATATATATATATATATACACATATACACACACACCTGAATATCCTTATGATTGACAACACAGCTTGTTAGAGTGAGATGAGGTGTTAATAGATACAGGGGGCGGGAGAGGAGACTGTGTGTGTGTGTGTGTGTGTGTGTGTGTGTGTAAGTGTGTACTTGGGGGGTAGCAAATCCCATGTGAATATTTAATGGCCAGATAATTCTGGAACACAAGCACACACAGACAGTTACACACCCGCACCCATGACCTGCCCGACACACAGCGTAATTAAGAAACAGTTTTCCCCTTTTCCATGGCAAAAGAGCAGGCCACAGTGTATCTGGCTCTAATGATACGGGTTAAAAGCTATTATACGCCTCATTAAAATATATGATCTCCCCGCTTAGCCCCGTGATGGGGACAGGGCTACATCTCATTTTAGCAACTGACAACGTTCAACACCAGGCCACAAACAAACAGCCATATACGCAGGAAAAACAACACATGCATATAATACAAAGCTAACGAAAGCCCATAAACATATACACAAGGTAAGCATATGAGTTCTGTCTGAGGGTTCCGAGTGCTTTGAAGTGACAAGGAGGAGAAAGTGAGAGCGGGAGTGAGAAGAGAAGGCTGTTAAGGGTTTGACACTGATTTCCATATCGACCAGATGACGGTGATAACCCCATCTTAACATGGAACAAGTGAGAAATTAAGCGTCTTAACAAGATAGAACTTTGATCTGTCCACAGCAGAAGTAGCTTGGGTTTCTAATTAAAGTGACCAAGAACGTGGCCACCAGTTCTTCAGAAATGGCATAAAAACCGACAACAAAATGGAAAATGGCTCCAGTGAGTCAGGCTAGCGTCACAATCATCCCACATCTGCCTACAGTTCTGCATTATAACTGACAGCTTTGAAACTAAATTTGCAACAACAAAAAAAGTTAAAGAGAAGGAAAATAAAGCAAAGCTTCTCTCTTTGTGGGGTTTTGATTTTCAAACAGCGCACTGCCTTTTGACAGCGAGGCCAAAATTCCTTTCTACTTCCAATAGAACGTAGTTATGTTAAACGATGAGCAGGAGGTGAAGTATTGATCTCCGCTTGGAGAAGTGGCCTCCTCGTCGAGAGCAGGTCGAAGCGCACAGCGCTGTTCTAATAACGCACACATCGCTGTGCTCGCAGGAATCAAACGGAGCTTCGATCGGAAACCCCGGCCGTCCGACAGAAATACACTCCAGTTGGGGAGTGGGAGGTACCCTCGCTCAACCCCCTCCCACCCCACTCCTCCTCTCATTTCCTTCATTTCCGCAGTTCAGCCGGAACTTTCTTGTTGTGGTGAACTCTCCCAGCCCCGGAGGGATGAGTGGGCAGGCCTTGCTTGCGTCTCAATTTGGAAACGACGCGCTGTATTCCAGCACTACGCAAGTGTGGAGCGTCTCAAATGGAGTGTTAATGTTTCACACTAAACTGCAGCCAATCCTGTTTCTATTTATCCACTTAACAAAATGCTAAAATGTCTGTCTGCTGCTGGTGCTGACAAATGATGCTGCTGCCCAGCTTTGACTACCTTAACCGTGCGTGTTACACCTGAAAACAGGAATTTGGATTATCACCCCTCAAGAATAATAAAAGCCTTGACTAGTCGTGAATAACGAGACTTGACGTAGTGATTAGGGGACCCTTCTGGACATAGCTCTTGTCTCTTGATATGAGCATGTGCTCACAGCCAGCTTGAGGGCAGCCATGGCCTGGTAGACAGGGACCTGGTCTTGTGACTAGAAAACTGCTGGTTCAATCCCCTGGCACAACATGACAGAAGTGCCCTAAAACAAGGCAACCTAACACCCAACTGCTCCCCGGGCACTGTGGATAGGGTTTGCATGTGTCTTCACAGCCACCTAGTGTGTTCAGTAGTGTGTTTGTATGTGTTTCACGGCACAGATGGGTTAAATGGGTCAAATTCCTCTGTGTTGGCCAATGATTTTGCAAGTTCAACCCTGAGCAGAACCCACTGTATATAAAACCCTAGTTTAACCAGGCTGATGGCAGTTAGGCCAAGTTAAAAAAAAAAATTGGTGATCATCCTTTTTCACCAAAATTTTGGGTCGGGGGGGAGGTGTTTTTTTTTTTTTTTTTTTTGATTGATGGTAGAAAAGTATTGTGGCGGCTCTTGGGGGTGTCGGCCAATCAGATGGCTGCGTGTCGTACGGTATTTGCATAAAGTTCTCTTGTGTGTTTATGGGGTCTATTTTGTAATTATTTGGGGTCTTTAAGAGGGGATTTTTGTATGTGTAGTGATTGTTAGTTGTAGTCTATTCTCTATGAGTTATTTTTAGTGTTTTAGTTAAGTTACCGCTAATGTGTGTCTTAGTCCATTTAGTTCGTACTTTCATGCTGTGAAGCAGTGAGCGTTTGCTACTGCACTTTCGTTTTTAGTAAGAGAGCAGTAAAAGAGCATTTAGTAAGTAAATGTCTTGTCCTTTTTCTTTACTCTCTTCTCTGATGCTACAGTATGTAGCGAATATTAAAAAGACGTTGAAAACTTAAATAAACCATGTTAAACATAGATCATGTTCTTCTTGAGTGGTTTACATATTCAGGGCAAAGCCACGAAAATATTCGTTAGCAAACACAGCGCCAGTTTCACAGAAAGACACACACACACACACACACACACTTGATACTTTTATTTCAAAACTAAACAAGTAATTGTTTTTTTCGGTCTCTGGTAAAGTTATTCTGTCTTATTTATACAACCGGCCCTCCGTCTGCTTCTCTGTGTGAGAGTCTGCGCGCACGCTGCGATGATACTTATTATAATATATTACAGTTTAATTTCAGTGTCTACTAAAGCAAAAATTATCCATTGTATTTTATTTCATTAGATAACAGGGAAATGAAACGAATTTTATTGGCCGACTGCAGTGTTTTTACGATGCTGGCCACTACAAAAGCCATGATTTGCATCACAAAAACGACCGGCCATTGGTACTGAAGTGTACTGCACATGTGCAGAACTGATTTGGGATCACGTCATTGGAAGCATGCGAAATTTTAATGATTCTAGGCCAGACTAGGGTGTTTGGCGCATTTTTTTGTGTTTAAAAAAAAAAAAAAAAAAAAAAAAAAAAAGGGTCGGGTGCTTTTTAGAGGGTCGGGCGGGGATGATCACCAACTCTTTTTTTTTACTTGGCCTTAGGGAAGTCTTGATTCTTTGAAGAAACACTCACAATGCAACCATTTCTGCCCTTAAAAAAGTCGAGAGAAGGAAGCAGAGTGAGCTTCCCAGCGCTACACTGGACAAAGTGTTACTAAATAAAGTTTATGACAAAAAGGAGAGGAGGAGGGAGGAAGTCAATTGATTCCAGAAGGAGAGATTACGGTGTGAACTGCTGCTTAAGAAAGCTGCCTGACTGGAAACCATGTAACATAGCCTGAGGCTACATGCTTATTTAACAATGTTGGCGATGCTTCCAGTGATTGAAGGATAGAGCACAGTGTTTCCCAAGATCCAGGCACAACTTAATGCTTCTTGTTTATTTTACTTCAAAATAAAACGATTTTCTAATTTCCATCTAATAGACGGTCATTACAAATAAAATTAGCTATAGCATTTTAACATCTCAAAACAGAACAACGCTGACAGACTCTGCTACAGTTCAAGGAACTAAGAATAATGTAATCACTGTCTTGTATTTCATTACTTTTGTTATACATCCTGGCATTCATGACATAGCATTGTATAGCTATGCTTCACAAGGAAAACAAATGGAGAAGGAACAACCACAGCACTATAACCAATTAAAATGATGGAATATGGTTGGGATGGTTGTAGTCTTGCTACTTTAACATAGCAATTTCCATCCATCCTCCATCCAATAGGGAGTCTGTAGACCCAGAGCTTCTATCTTACACTAACATTGTCTTTATGTGAAACTTTATGTCTTCAAGGATTCAAGGACTCTTGTTGCTGTAACATTGCAATTTATTTACAGGTCAATAAAAATCCAACCATCCATCCATCCATCCAACCAACCAACCAACCAACCAACCATCCAAAGAAACCAACCAACCATCTATCCATCGAACCATCCATCCATCCAACCAACCATCCAACCAACCAACCAACCAACCATCCAAAGAAACCAACCAACCATCTATCCATCGAACCATCCATCCATCCAACCAACCATCCAACCTACCAACCATCCATCCAACCAACCATCCAGCCAACCAACCAACCATCTATTCATCCATCCATCCAACCATCCAGCCAACCATCCAAAGAAACCAACCAACCATCTATCCATCCAACCATCCATCCAAACAACCATCCATCCAACCATCCAACCTACCAACCATCCATCCAACCATCCATCCAGCCAACCATCCAACCTACCAACCATCCAACCTATCAACCATCCATCCAACCTACCAACCATCCATCCAACCTACCAACCATCCAACCTACCAACCATCCATCCAACCATCCATCCAACCAACCAACCAACCAACCAACCATCCATCCATCCATCCAAACCTACCAACCAACCATCCATCCATCATCCAAGAGCAAAGACTAGTGGTGTGCCTTAGGTAAAGAAAGATTTCAACATAACTGAAGATTATATTTTTGCTTTATGTCAAAAAGTACAGGATGCCATGGTGTAACTACAATAAACAAATCAGCCATCTTGGTTGCTGTTATGTCAACATCAAAAACAAGTATGACTGGTTAGGTGAGCTTTTTGTTTTGTAGGAAGTCATTTCTGTAACACTTATTTGAATCAATTGGTTGTTGTCTGCATACATTGTGCTTCGTGTCTTAAGAGTTATAAACAGCCACTTTTATTTCTGCAAGTCCTATTACTGAAATCAACACTGGACTAATGAGGTAGAGCAGTAACAGAACAGTAAAATTGAACAGGGGTGCCTAATATCTTCCAGTTGTCATATGCAGTGGCATTTCTACACTTAAACTATTGAACAGATTTGTCACTGCATACTAGACTTGGGTCGATATACGATGCCATCATTCATCATCGACAGCTGACATGTTGAGCCAGCATTGTGAATCAACACCTCTCTTCAAAACACATCTCTTTTACTTTCATTTTTATCAATCACTGTTGGGAACAAAAAAGCTACGTCTTTTTCAGACAGAGTTTCATGTTTCTATTTTAATTCCAAACTGTATTTTTTTTATTTATTTGTCAACGAAGAGCGCTTTTCAGTGAAGAAGTAACACCACAATCACAGCATACATGCATACATACATGCAGGTCAAGCAGCATCATTCAATATTCTACGAAATGTAAATTAAAACTATCAATAAATAGGAAATTATAATTCAGAAACTACAGAAAAATCACAATTGAAATGCAGCAAAACCTAAAACCTATGCATTTATATTCTATCTCAGATTAAATTACCACCCCTGCCCCCCTCTAAAATGTCATTGTCCATAGTGATGCCCAACTGTAGACATTGTCCCATATCATTTAGGTGGATGTTACTATATACCAGGTCATGATGTTGAAGTAAAAGTACTTCATAGCCAAACCAACCCATTTCAAAACCATTTGGTCATATCCTAATGCTGCCAGACTAGCTTTTTCCCATCATGCATGGTTAATGCACTCAAACAAATGTGCTCAGTGAAACTGTATCAGATCTTTTCCAGACAGCAATGCAGAGACATCTCGACTCTCTCAACTTAGATCTCATCACGTAGAGCATGGATATGAACCCCCCCCCAGTAGAAAGTCTAAATATGTTTCATAATATCCAAGAAAACTGAAAGATGCAGTGACAGATATACAAGAACCCAGATTCACAGTCTTTGCATCCTATTACACATCACATTTAGTGAGCAGCAGCCTTAGTACATAAGCACCGACAAGGTGCTTTCAATTTAAATTTAAAGCAGATCTACAAATTCCCTGATGGATAAATTGTTATTTTCCAGAAAGCCTGGATGAACATGTCATCTTCAGAGAGTCAACCCATGAACCAGTCGAGGCGTTTATGACTAGCTGACTAGTACTCCTGTGTTCTTCAGACAACCATAATGATGAAGACTTGTATCCTTAGGTTACATCAAAATCTACATAGTATAGGTGTCTGCAAGGCAGAACTGACGACTGCCTGGGTGTAGCAGACCTCTAGGGACTCCCACCCATCGACTTCCAGTTTATGACAAACTTTTTAGGCCTTAAATTGCAGTGGGGCCTGCAATCGTATCTGCAAAGGGCCAATGTGGCTGCAGGTTTTCATTCCAATCAAAAACTGTACAACTAATGAATCGAACAGACTGATTTAAAAAGCATGGAATAAAAACTTAATTGACTTCTTGATAAGATTGGTACCCTCTGAATGATTTGCCTTTATTAACCTGTTAAAAGTTCACTGTATTTTTTAGGATTTACCATGTGAACTGCATGCCCAAACCTTACAGGGGACTTTAAACAGCAACTACATGAAATAAATGCAAAATATTGATGTAATTTTGTAAAATAACCCTTCAAAAATTTATAATCCGAATAAGAATAAATGCTTATGATTTACTACTGAACTCCTCATTATTAAAAACGTAGGCGCTTCTAGAATCCTTGTCCCAAAATTCATTTTTGCAGGCTGCAAAGTTCATCTTACCACTCACATTTGTGCCACAAGAGGTCTCCCTTCAGAAACTCAGAGCTCAGTTCTATTTGTTTGGGACTCAGTAACTATAAAGCATGAACACAGCATCATCGCTAAGAAGTGAGGCAACCACAGGTCTAGTGCCCCTGCTGGCTGGATGCAGGGTGATGTGTAGCTCATGTTATCCAAAGACAAAACCTTTTTATTGAATTTTTGCCAGATTTTTTCCCCCAATGTCACCCATTTTCGGACTTTCCCCATCACTTGTAATGTTCCTGACTCTAGGAGGGTGCAGACTAACACAGGCCTCCTCCGATGCATGTAAAGTCAAGCCACTGCCTCTTTTGCTGTTCTGATGGATCGCCTGGCAGATGCACGAGCCAGCCTACATTACTTAAGTTTATTTAGTTTATTTTAGGTTTAGGTTGCAAGGATAGGCCATTTTTCTCTTGTTTTTTGAAGGTACCTCCTCTGGTTGGGTGGCTATTGGTCGCTAGCCCATGTTTTCTTATTGGTTCATTTAACTCGTTAGCAGCTTAAAATGCTCTACTAGTTACAGGGACATTTCTTCGCTATTGGCTGTCTGCCTTGGGGGTGTGTCCCTTTCTGTCTCATTCATTAATGCCATCAGCCTATTACGTTCAAATGGTTACTGGCTTTCTTAAGGGTTCCAGCATTGTGTCTGATGCCGAGCCATTGTGTTATCTCTCCCTGAACTGTGCAGTCAGGCTTAGATGGTAAACAGTATTTCTTATATGTTGAGAAACAAGGGTGCGCTAGGGGCCGTCCAATTCCTCAGCTGGGTGACCAAAGGCCTAGTGTAAGAGGTGTGGCCAGAGACTGCGAGGCCACCACTGTTGGCATTCTCCTCAGTGTAGTTAGGGTACTTCCTTCCAGCATGCTCACCCTGTAGCGATTAGTTGCATAAGGCCCAAACATGGTGGCATTACACCTGGAGCCTAATTTCCCCAGATGAACCAAGGAGTGTATTCGTCTATGCAGTGTTCATCTGGCTCAAATGCTGCCTTACTCTTGTGTTTAGTTGGGTTTTTCACACTCGCTCCCTGGCTCTGTGGCACAGGCAGTATGCAGTTTTACATCCCGTGTGCTGTTTTGGATCCCTGGTCATGGCATTACTTATTTTTGACTAACTATTATTATTTAGTTGCCACCTCCCCTCTCTGCACTTGAAGTTCAAATCAATTAAAACACGGCTGCTACAGAGAGTTCTACCCTCTATCAACACAGAGCACAACAAAATATCCTATATATTTCCTTAAATCAGTACCAAAACCTGTTTGAAAAAAAAAATTACCACAATATTTAAAACATTTAAACATATAAAATTTTTTTTTATCTACCTGGGGACAGGAATGCTTTTACAAATCCTCTGAACTGTTGCCAAATCATTTATTCTGCCAGACTGCATCCATTACAAAAAAGAGCAGTTGTGGCGTGCAAGAGAAGGGCATTCATGCATTGCACGACCAACAAAAAAACAAAGTGCCTATAGGATGCATACATCAAAAGAATGTTTTATACCAGCCACAGTTGCATTGTCTGTACAGCTGCATTGCCCATACTGCCCATTATAAAGTCTTCTGGAGATCGAGTCACATGGAAACGTACTGAAAGCCCTTCAGCGGTTTTATGTTGCTGGGTCAGGGCTTTTCACAATAGCTGGCACATGTTCTTTGAGTTGAGATCAGGTATAAATGCAAGGGTTAAATCGTTCACAGTGTCAGCTCACCAGTTAGAACTTGCATTGACCAACAAGGCCAATCAACTCACCATCACCATGGGCAGGGTAAGCAGGGACAAATATTAGGAAACTATAAACAATGACCATTGATTACATTGTAGATGACATCTTAAAGTATTACATTTGCTCAAGCTCTCTGGTCTTTTCTCCAAACAGATCATCTTCTACGAGGACAGGAACTTCATGGGCCGCTCCTATGAGTGCAGCAGTGACACTTCCGATATGTCCTCCTACCTGAGCCGCTGCCACTCCTGCAGGGTGGAGAGTGGCTGTTGGATGGTCTACGATCGCCCCAACTTCATGGGCAACCAGTATTTCATGAGAAGGGGCGAGTATTCTGACTATATGAGCATGTGGGGAATGAGCGACTGCATCAGGTCTTGCCGCATGATCCCTATGGTAATGGCTCTTAGGTCAGAAATCTACAAATACTTTTCATCCCAAAATAGTGGTTTACATTATTCTTTTCCCCAAACAGCACAGGGGCTCCTACAGAATGAGGATCTACGAGAGGGAGAACTTCATGGGCCAGATGATGGAAGTGACTGAAGACTGTGATTCCATCACAGAGCGCTACCACTGGTCCAGCGGCTGCCACTCCTGCCACGTGATGGACGGCCACTGGCTCATGTATGAGCAGCCCCACTACAGAGGCCGAATGAGGTACTTCAGACCTGGAGAGTACAGAAGCTTCAGAGACTGGGGTGGCATGAGGTTCATGAGCATGAGGCGTATCATGGATTCCTGGTATTAAATAAAATCCTGGCACAACATTTTTCACCATGTGAAAATGAGCAGTTTTGAATAAAAAATGGCTGTAATTCTAAATAAGTTTGCTGCATTTCAATTTGTGTGTCCAACGTTGTGAAATTCTAATTTTCTAAAGTTATTGCCACATCACACATTTTAGGCAAATGTTCTGGTGGAAACAGTAATTCACAATTACTTTATTTACTCAATTTAAATAACTTTTTTTTGGTACACAGCTAGGAGACAGCTTGTTTTTAGGGATGCAGGGCACATCTATTTTAGCTATATTCTTGGTTGGCTTTGCATATACCAAATATGTCAAGATCCACCCACAGATATTTAATGATGTTCAAGATGTTTCAACTTTTTCAACTAATTCATGAAATACATTAAGGCATGTTTTGAAACATTACTCATTTATAGAAGCCTGTCAGCTTAATTTTTTCTTAATGGTGGTGACACATTTGTTGATTTCTTATTTACGGCAATCTATTCTTTATTACTGGTGCAATGTTTCCTGTCACACAGCCCCAAAACATAGTAGGTCCACCACCATACTTAACAGTTGGACAGTTTTTCCTTTCATTCAGAATGACATTCCAGAATGTCTTCATCTTCTTTATCTTTCAGATCTTGTCTTGACTTTAGAGTTACCGATAATTGTCATTTCTTAATGGTATTTTGCACAGTTGAAACAGTCATCTGGAAGCACTTTAATGCTCTTTGATAGTTTTCATCTGCATTGTAGCTACATTGAGAAACTAGCATTAGGTCACAGAAGTTATGACTTGGACTTTTTACCAGCTTTTCATTTGTATTGACAATTCTTGACCTAATTAAGACCTAATAAGTCAGGTTCTAAAACTTTACCACTGGAGGGCTGTCCAAGTAAATTAGATAAAAATGTAACCATGCATTAACATTTACAGAAGAACAATATTAAAGTAGTTTGCTGTGGAGGTTCTTTACTTCTTTTCACTTAAAATCAAGAAATACATCATTTGTAAAATTTGAGTCATTCCAACAGCTGTTCAACAAAACAGAGCAGTTATGTTCAGAAGGTATTACAAACTAAAAAGTCTCATTACAATGTTGAATTACATAATCACAACTATGAATAAAAATAAAATAAAATAAAATAAAAATAGCATAGCATTTGGCAAGTTGAAATTTAAATTTTTATTCTTTTTTCATACATGCAATATCAATGCTTCCTCATTTTATAAAAAAAATTAATATCCTAACGTTTTAGTATAAATTGGCTCACATATAAAAGTCTGTACAAAATAATAATATAATTAATATGCCAAAGTCATTTTTTTTGTTAGCCCCTATAATGTCGACTACTAAAATTAGTCAATTATTTTATCTTGTTCAACCTAGTTTTAAGAGACAGTTTAACAAACTTTTACAGTGTTGCTTGAAAGTTTATTTTTTGAGATTGACGTCTTACTGCATGACACAATGTCTCTTGAGGTTCAGCTCAGGAACAGATGCACTTATATTTTTCTTTAGAATTTGCAGGTATTTTTCAAATTTCATTATTCCATCAATGACAGAAAGCCATTCTGGCCTAATATGCAGCAAACTGAACCCAAATGAAGAAACTACCACCACCATGTTTCACAGATGGGATGAGGTTTTTATGCTGGAATGCAACATTATCCTTAATGCTTTTGATTTAAACAAAATATGTGTTTTGGTCTTATCTGTCCACAAAATGTTTTTCCAATAACTTTCTGGTTTTGAAACCTTTTTCAGCTTGATGAGCGTCAACAACCGTTCTTCCGTTGGTCCTTAGAAATCTCCCTTATGTTACACTTCCACAAATGTGAAGATTAGATTTAGCTTTTTTTGCTTTTTAGATTTTTTTAAAAACACCAACAGTGTCTAAAATCCATTACCTTCAATGTTACATATTACTAAAAAACCTAGTTTCAAGACTTCAAATCTTACATTATTCACTCTTTAACTAAGCAAGACTTTGATACGCAAATATGTTGTTTGAAAAATATCGCTAAACCTCTTTACATCTTTTGTTTCTTAGATTTTTGTAGAAAATAAATGCAGAGACAGTTCGAAGAGGTCACTGTGGCCCATCACTCCTACCACTCAAAACACTACAAAACACACATTACGGGAAATGTACTTAGCTCATTATTTCCCTGAACCCTGACTTTTGTTCTTTTACATTCATAATGCAGTTGTAATCAGTATATCACATGCTTTCAGCATAGTGCTCGTTCAAAAGAATGAATACCCTATGTGTTCTGGGTATTGTTCTCTTACAATCAGGCAGGATCAGTAGACCGATGCAGGCTACTCTACAATGCCAGCACAAACACATTTATAAAATGTACAATGCATTTTTACAATGTGTTTTTCTATTCATGTGGTAGGAAAAGGGCAGCAACTGATGATGAATGATGATCAATATATGCAGACAAAATTATTTATTCACATAAATATTAGGGCTTTAGTATTTGAGTCAAAACTATTTTACTGAGATGCGTTTTCTAATGCCTGGGACTTGATAATAACTGGACTTGAACTCAAACACGGGTCTCTGCTAATTATACAGTATTTCTGGTTATTTCTTGTCATTTCCTGGTCATTTTAAACAAACAAATACATGGACTGGGAAATGGTCAGCGGTTGCTTTACTCAGTGGCGGCATTGGTTGGCTAATTTTGGAGTTATAAAAAAATCATGTCTAGTTCAGTGAAAAGGAATCACAAATAGTTAATTTGTGTAAATTTTGCAATTTTGCAAGACTATTTTTTGAGATTTCTGAGACAACATCTAGTTAAGTATGATTTAAAACTGACTTGATGTATCCAACCTGGAGGTTTGGTTTTTGGGACCAAATGTTTTTTACATTTTAATTAATTAATTTATTTTTTAACCAGGTGAAAAAATCAGGATCAATGCTGTCACTAAAAATGTAAATGCATTTGAAATATAAGCAATTAAAAAACAGTTAAGTCTTGTTATCCAAAACAGTAACAAATCTTTTTGGACTTGGTCTTGACCTTGTCAGGCTCACAATTAGTCTCGGTTCATGTAAGACTCATTCTTGACCAGGCCTGGACTTATATATTAATACATTTTATTAATATTAACATTACTATTAATATTATTATTGTTGTTATTATTATTAGACATTATAATACTAATGTATTATTAATTAATACATTTTATACCTTTGATTATTTTAAATAATGTCCACATCTGGCTAACAATACACAAGTAAACTTAAACAAGTTAACTGGTTAGAACATATACTGAGCCAGAAAAAGCTATCTAGCATCTAATCTACAAAGACTCTCCAACTCTAATATGACCAAATACAGCTAAAATAATGTCCCTAGTCCTTCTACAGACACAGCTCCTTAGCAGCTGTGTTGTGTCTGATCCACTTGTACCAGAGTGACATACAATAACACACCACCACATCAGTGTCACTGCAGTGTTGAGAATTATCCACCACTCAAATAACACCTGTTGTAGGGGTCCTGAACCCTGAAGAACAGGGTGAAAGGAGGGTAATCAAGCATAAAGAAAAACAGATGAACTACACTCTGTAATTGTAGAACTACAAAGTACACCTACAAGGCCAGCAGAGCTGATAAAATGGACAGTGAGTATAGATACAGAGTATGTGTACCTGTACCTAACCATGTCGCCAGTGAGTGTGTAATGCACAGTAACAAGAAGCTGATTGCATATCAGCGTGCTATGCCATTTCTTACATAGTAAAAGAGAAATACTCGTCCTTTGTCCTTGATGATGGTTTTACACTCTGATACAACTGACTAGTGTGCTCACTTATTTATACACGCAGTAAACCCTGTCATCTGTCACATCCTGGGCTGAGTTCGTCCCAAACCAAGGGTCAAAATATTCTGATATTATCATGTCAATACACAAAAATGCCTACATATGCAGAAGACCTGGAGTATGAACAGGAAAACAGCCTTCAAGGTGTCTTATACCAAATGAATGGACGAGGCAGAGTTCTCTCTTAGCTGTTACGCCTAACATCTTATTTTTATTAATTAATTTATTAATTAGGTGCTTGCTTTTTCCTCCTATTTATTATTATTATACTATTACTGGTGCCCCTTGAAAATGACCCTTCTTAAAATTCACACCTTTAAGTACTGTTATATGCTTGCCATACTGCACGCACACACTAAGCACAAGTAAGCTATACATTCAAATGTCTACTTGAGTGTGAAAATGCTACACACACACACACACACACACTCCACAGAGGGAGTGTAATCAGGCCATCACAGATTTCATTTTCTCATTCAGCTCTGCCCTACACCAGATCTAGACTTAATTTCATTATGGAATCTGAAGGCTTTTATTGCACCTATCACGTTTTGTTGCTCTCCAGCAAATTGCTCCTGACTTCATTTGAATATGTGTGTCGAGATATGCCTTGGGGGTGGAGGGGAGGGCAGGCATGCAATATTTACTATCTGCACAACCTAGCACTTTTCTCCATTAAAATTGCCAAGTTCTGTATGTATATATGTATAATTCAGCTGTCACCGAGTGGTCCAACGCTGTTCTGAAATATTCATCCTCTCACACCTATAATCTTTATCTCCATCAGTCGACATATTTCTTTTACAGTGACAGCAACCCTTTAAATGAGACTTGAAGTTGTGACCCTGAACCTCAAGTTATTTATTTATTTAGTTACGTAGTTGTCAATCATTTGACTGAGAATTCTCTTCTAATGCTGATGCTTTGAACAAATGCAGTTGCTTGATTGTCTTAATTTTTTTATTTTTATGGATCATTTTAATATTTTTGTGTATTTGAATGAATTTAACATATCGGAGATTAACAAATTTAACAAAACAAAAAATGTGTAATAAAAACAGCAGATCACACTAACACACCTCCACCACATCAGTGCTGAGAATGATCCACCACCCAAATTGGTGTGGGGTCCTGACCTGACCACTGAAGAACAGGGTGAAAGAAGGCTAACAACAATGTACACCTATATGGTCAGTGTAGCTAGTGTAGATACAATGAGGTGGTTTTAATGAAGTGGCTAGTCTGGGTGTGTCTTAAAGCTGACCAAATGTTAAAATTAGTGTAGATACAACATACCTAATGAAGTGGCCTGTGAGAGAATATGTTCCAGTACCCTCAGATGCCCGACTGGATTCTGGTTTGGGGAATTTGGAGGCCATTGTTGGGAGCCACTGACCACTGTTAACGGGAGCCTTTTCAAATTATTTGTAGCTCGGGTCAACATATTTTTTCATCATCATACACCACATCGAATATAGCTGGTTGAGTGTTGTATATAGCTGGTTGATCATTGAAAATGGCTGGTTGACCATTCTATCTACAGGCTGGCAATTGTATATTGTTGGTTGACCATTATGTATGGCTGGGTGATTACTGTATATGGCTGGGTTGACAATCATATATGGCTGACTGCCTGTTGAAAGTGGCTGGTTGACTACTGTATATAATAATAATAATAATAATAATAATAATTATTATTATTATTATTATTATTATTATTATTGTTAATAATAATAATAATAATAATAATTGTTATTATTAATATTAATTAATTAATAATAATAGTAATTATAATAATTATAATAATTATAATAGTAATTATTATTATTATTATTTATTTATTAATTAATAGTAATAATAATAATAATAATAATAATAATAATAATAATAATAATAATTAGGGAAAGAAAAAAAAATAGAATAGAAAAATAAAAAAAGTAGAGAGGATAGGTTTTAATCTGAGATTTGAATGAGGATAGAGTGCGGCAGTGACTGAGGTAAGGTGTTCAATAGTTTGGGGGCCATAACATTGAAGGATCGGGCCCCTATAGTGACCAGTTTGAACTTGTGGACCGTCAAAAGACCAGAATTAGAGGACCTAAGTGGTTGGGAAGGGCAGTAAGGATGCGGAAGCTGATATGGCTGATTGACCGCCATGTTCCTCAGTGCTTTAGTAAGCATAGGCCTAATTATTTACCAGCAAAAAGTATTCTAGCGCAAAAACCTACCAGAACTTACTGCAAGAAATCAGAACAAGCCTGCTGGTCGACTATGCTGTTGATCAAATATAAATCCCTCATTTGGCGAACATCTGGTGCCAAACCAGAATGGAACTCACCTTCCTCTTTCATCTTCTTCGCTTCCTCTTCTTTCTTTTCCTTCGCTTTCAGCACCTCATCTGTTTTAGCTGAAAAACATGTGAAAGCACAGATTTTAAAGCATGGTACTTACAGTGTGAGGAGGTGATACATTACACTGGAATTCATTTCAGTGCAGTAAATGGAACGGCTCCTTTATTCCGATGGATTTAAAGCCTTAATTGCCGTTTACCACAGAGATACATACTCACATTTACAGTCAGGCCTGGCAAACAATGGCAGATAATTGCCTGCTAAAGAGCACTTCATTGTCATTACACCTACATTTTTATGAAGGGGCCATGCGAGTGTTGTGTGGATCTTTACTTCTTCAGCGCACACATCAAAGGCTGTTTGTTGGCACCCTAATTAAAAGCTTAAGAGCAATCCCCGCACCGAGGAGACGGTTTTTGTGTACGACTCTTTGGGCAATTCATTTAGGCTGTTGACTCTGCTTTTCTCTCCTCTCCTCCAAATAATGAAGATGTTAGCGGAGATTAAGAAATATAGCAGGGAGTGTGGCGGGACTATCAATACAGCCTGTAAATTAATTACGCCTCTGTTCCCGCACATCATTTATTCCAAAAAGCGCTCGCGTCTCCCAAGAGCAATCCGCCTTTATTGCTATTTTACTCGCTGATGAGCGCAGCCACGTGAAATTGAGTCCCTTATAACATTACCGCCAATGAGTTTCAACTTTTGAAATAAAGCGAGAGAGCCAAAGCAGGGAAACAATCGCACCCGAGAGTTATTAGGAAACGCGGATAAGAAGTTAACGGTATGCTTGTGTATACTTTGTAGAAATGTAAGTGGATAACACGATTGAGGGCGATTGGATTACCAAAAGTGTTTCTTATCCTCTCTCTCCTTGCGTGTGGGTGTGTTAGGAGACAGAGAAAATTTTGGGATGAGTGAAACTACAGTTTTTAGTTGAGTGATATTCCTCTTTTTCTTTTTTTGTACACGGATAAGACACTTCACTAAAAAAACCTCCTTGGATCTACACTCATGATCGTATAGGTGCACTGTGTAATTCTATAATTACAGACTGTATACGCACTATTCTTCAATGATCAAGACCCCCACAGAACAGCTATTATGGTGTAGGATCATACTCAGCACTACAGTGACACTGATGTGGTGGTGGTGGTGGTGGTGTGTGTTGCTCTGGTTTGAGTGGATGCTTTTAAACATCTCGGCTGGAGTTCACCAACCAAAACTATCCAGCCAACAGCATCGTGTGGGCACCAATGAAGGACTAGAGTACCAACACAAACTGTGCAGCAACAGATGAGCTAGTCGACAAGGTGGACCAACAACTGGACAATGGACAGTGTCAATGGTGAAGATCTCCATAGAGCAGGGGATCAATGATGGGGGATCATTTATATATATATATAATTTTTGCCCATTTTCTCCTCTTCCCAATGTGGTAGTAGCCAATTAACCCATCCCATCCACTAGGGGGCTCTTCTCATCACTTTGCACTGTCCCTGACTCTAGAAGGGTGAAGACATGCACTCGCCTCCTCCATTGCATGTGATGCAGCCGCTGCCTCTTTTCAAACTACCACTGATGCACCGTCACTGGGGAGCCAACATGCTAGGAGGAAAGCTCAGGGTTCCCAGCTCTGAATGGACCAATCAGTAGACGCCTGAGCCAGCGGAGATTGCAATGTGAGAGTGATAGGGAGAGTGAGAGAGCGCCATCTACCCACCCAGAGAGAGCTCGGCCAATTTTTGCTCTCTTGGGCCCCGGCTGTTGATGGCAAACAGCATGACCGGGTTTAGAACTTACGATCCTCTGGTCATAGTGTCAGCGTCTTAGCCTGCTGAGCCACTCAGGGTTCTCATTCCATTTAATCTTTTATTTAGTGCAAAATCCTGCAAACTGCCAACTCTGAAGTTTTACCGGCGACTGTATTTATGCAAACCTGGCAACCCTGCAAAAATGTGACGCTTTATGTTTTGGTGATGAAGGCGACATGTATACACGTATATGCGTGCGCATGCGAGCCGTTTCAGGGACAATCACATTTCGATTGAATCATTTTTACATCATCACACTCATTTCACTGCAAACATTCTAGTTTCTAGGCTGAATATTAAGAGTGTAGACAAACAACTGTAACCACAGCCAATACACACAGAAATCACACAGGTACACACACACAGATGGAAATAGACACATGACCTCCCATTGGCTAACTAACCTCATCTCAATCTATTCTCTCTTTTAGCTGGCATTAAGCTCTCTCCACTCTTTTTCCTCTTTCTCTCTCTCCCTGTGCTTGGGGCAGTGGTGCAAAAATCAAACTGTTTGTCCATCTCTCATCTCTGCTGAGCCTCACGGGACATCTGCCCCCACAAAGAGAAAAAGGCCTCCGTGCCTTTCTGCTGAATACACCAGCACAAATCATTGTTTCACCTCAGCTGAGCATCACATATACTGTACCTTTCAAACATGCACACACACACAAAATGAAACAACACACACAGGGACAAACCTGTCAGTCATGCATATGCAGTTGCATTTGCAAAGGAATGATGAGCAATTTTACAAAGCTGATAAATTAACATCCATAACCTCTGAAATAGCCCCGGGCTCGTCCTACATCTATTCCTTACATTCACAGATTTATTACTGTATCTTTTTGTAAGGCACATATAAAGGGGAGTCATCTGAAAACCTCTTCTATCTACTAAAGTTGTTCAGTTCAGCCTATTTCCAGCTGCCCATTAAAGATTTTGCATCATGTGCCAATTTGGATGCTTTCAGTGGTAGAATTTTCACCTCCCACGTAAGCAGTCACTCCTGAAATTGGTGCAGCCATGGATTGTGGTTGAGGAACAGGTCTCCTGACCTGAAGACTGATCTCCTGAACCAACAGTTCATGACTGAAGTGGTCTTTACGAAACCACCTAACCCCAAACACCATGGAAAGGGCTGCCCACCACCGTGGGCAAGTGTGGCTTAAATGTTGAAGTCAAATTCCTCTGTGTGAAAGCTTATTGGACAGTGTGTCACTTTCACTTTCACGTTTTATTAAGCATTAAAGTAAACATTGACAAAAACACAGAAGAACCACCGAAATTTTGGGTTTTGGCTGACCTAGTCCCAAACAAATAGATCTGAGCACTGGTGAAAGGTAAGAATCTGAGTTGTGAGATGAACATACAAAGTCCCTTCGGTGCTGTGCAGTAATGATCTACCAACATGAGTTTTTCACTCAGATACCAAAGTCTGACTGAGCAGAGTGATATAATATTGAAATCATGTGTTTTATTGATTTTTTACTGTTAAAATACAAACAAAAAATATAAAAAATGAAGTAACTTGATTTGACAAGTCTTCATTTGTCTGTAGAGTGGAGAAACTGACAATATGGGGAGCTCTAATACTGTTCTAGAGGGGCTGTAAGGACTCATAAGACTACTTGCAGATGTGTTCATAAATGAGCACAATGCCAACAAAAAATAATCGTCCGATACGGATTGTCTACAAAATGGCAATAATTGGTCCGATTTATCGGCCAACCAATTAATCGATCTATCACTAATTGTGCAGACTGGAAAAGAGTGCATGTTTTTGTGCATGTGTTCAACAGTAAAGTGTAAGCATGTGTTATTACATGGAAGCTCTATAATATCATGGGGTTCAAACATTTAGGGTGTTTTAAGGTGCAGAAAACATGTAACATATTAGTAACATTACAGATTTATGCCAATGTATCCTTTATAAATGTTTGTTTTAGAAGAACTGGGTCCAGGTTCTTTTGGGTTAACCCCCAAATTGAACACGTTGTAATGTTTGCACTCTTTGCTTTTGGCTGAATTATCCCAAAAAATACAGGTTGCTTGTATACAAAAATGGCCAATCTTGCTCAGAAAGCTTTCAAATTACTTAGTAAAAGAAAAAACAGGTTGAACCACATTCTTCCCCATTAACAGATCAATTCCAGCTTCATAATACATTCAAGGTCACAACATGGGTCCACTCGCCCATCATCACCCATCAACACTCGTTCCGTGCAATGTGGATGTGTATGGGAACACGTTATTAGAGATATCTTTCTTAGCCCATTAGAGGCTGAAGCTGATGAGGTGGAGATAGACTGGGGCTCACTTTATCTGATTAGGTAATACAAAACAAACCATGGCAGACGGCTAAAGACTTTGACTTCATCCGCACTTCATTCCATTTTGGCTGCGGGGATGGCTAATGGGACCTCCATTGAAATCCAATTGTGATCGTGTGTGTAATTGCAGCCTCAGTTCCCTCGAGTCATGTAGCCACGCAGAGCTATGCTTCATTTAAATGATCCTCGTTTACAGCTTACACTTGTGCAAAAATGTACACACGCTCATACACACACACACACACACCCCTCCCTCCGGTGCAGCGATTAGCGGCGGCAGCTCGTTAGAATCAAACGAAATAATGCCAACATCAGGTGGAATCGGGCCAGGCTCCATTATCAACCGAGTGATTGATGGCCATGCATTCGAGGGGCGCAGGCACAGCCCGCAATTTAGATTCAATAAAAGCCGGCCAGGCTCAATCTGATTTATCCGCTACAGTAGGGCTACGGGGGTCCGCTCCATTCGCCACCCTTTTTACCCGCTTCCTATTACACCTTCGAAAGAAACAATTCATTGGGATAATCGGGGCCACATCGGAGGAGGTCGCCGGCCCCTGGAGATGATATAAAGCAGGCGCTGGAGATTATTAAACTAGAACGTGTGGCGATGAGAAGCCCACCCCAGAGTGCCATGCATAAGCGAGATCTGGGAGTTGTATTGTAGTGATAGTTACGAAGAGGTCAAATTGGACCCAAGTCTGTCAGGTGGTACTGAGTGCTTTTATTAAAGTTTATATTTGCAAAGAACAATAAAGGGACCACACTGTAGAGAATAGGGTTGAGCCGAATACTCGTTTCAGACGAGTATCCGGTACTGATAAAGCATTTGTGATGAGTACGATCATTAAACGAGTAAAACTCATCAATATCCGTGCTTGTGCTGAAGGAAAATCCTCATTGGGTAACGGACAGACTTCACGATCTGTGATTGGCCAGTCACACAGAGCGTCCAGTCCTCCCTACACACACGTGCTGCCAGAGCTGTGCTGCACTCTCACTCCCTCTCACACAGTCACTCAGTCACACACACACCTTAATCAACTTTGTGTGGAAAAAAGCCAAAAATGTCAAGTAGTAAAATTAATAAATAATTGAAAGAAAAAAATCAGTTTGATCATAAAATAAAAAAATTTAAATTAAAATGGAAGTTGTGTTGAGTATGACGACTCTTGTTCTTACATACTTAGTAGTTCATAATTTCCTACTACATGAATTGTATTCATTCATGCACTTAAAAATATTCATGTTCTGAGTTTATAAAACACTTGGTCTGTAAATACTTTTGAGGCTGTAAATTTTGAGGCTGTTCTGTAAATAGTTTTCAAATTAACAATACATATAGCAACTTCTGAACAATCCTTATCAATTTCAGACTTATATAATGTACCTATTTAAGCCCCACCCACTTAACGGTTAAACTATGCCCATTTCCGGTTTAGGCCCCACCCACTAAAACTATAACTATGTATATCATGTGATGTGCCTGATGTTCAAATGGCCTGATAATTGGGTACCAGGCTAAGGATGTAGAAACCACTAACTTTTTGGGATGTTCTAGAGCTGCCGTGGTGAAGGTACTGAGCATGGACATTGAGTGCCTCCCATCGGTGCTCCACGCTTGATGCTGGAGGGGAGGAACGACTAGAACAGAGTTCACACCACAGTGGACCAGGTAACCTCTATAATGAATGCAGGAGTGAGGAAAGTGTCAAAGATGGAGAACTCCAAGCCAAGAGTGGTTATTAGGTAGGTGATCATATTATTCTGATATGAGTGTAGCTTTCAATCTTAAAGGTGCAGAAACACAGATGTATAAAGCAATAAAGACTATTTCTGGTACATAAACCCACACAAATGTTTTAAAGGAAAAAATATAGAGCATTGAGAAAAAAGCTCAGGGAAAGGGCAGAAAACATTGCAATATTGAATGGCCTAATGTGGGATGAAATGAAGTGTGCTGGGAAGTCCTACAGAACTGTTTACGTAACTGCAAATTGATTGGGTGTGGGTCAAAGAGACGTGTACACTCACACACACACACACACACAAGTATGCAAACACTAGGGATGGTAGGCCGGGGTGAAGAGTGTGTTAAAATGGCTGGAGCAGAGGAGGGGTTTTACACAACATTTCCCCGGGCAGTGGTATTGATCAGGAAAGACCCTTCTTCTAGCTTCAGGGCCTTTTCCGCAGACTCCCGCACGGAGAAGAAGAAAGCTACGAGGCGGGTTTCTTCCTTAACATCCAGCAGGAGAAAAAGGCAAATGATCAGACAAGAAACACGGCGGCGTTACGAAATCCTAAGATAGAGGGGAGCGCGAGATCACGTGTACTGCTGCTAAAAAGGCTGTGCATATCAAACCGGAGAGACTTGAGCAGCCACAGAGAATAGCTTATAGCTTATAGTCAAGCAATTACTGTGTGTTGAGAGATGGGAATTCTCTCAGGAAGCCAAGGTCTCATCTGCCTGGATCTTCATCTTGCCATGTTCTCCCTGCTTAAAATAGGCCTGTAAACCATTTCAGAGCACCTTTTTACACACATACGCACACTTCCCTTCCTCTCCTCAGAGTCAACCGCTCCAGCCTAAGGCCTCTCAATCAAAACCAGACATCAGCCATCTCAGTCCTCTGTGATTAATTACTTTGGTCTGGCTATCAAACGTGGAGAGTAAGGGTGTGCAGGGGTAGCGCCGTCTATCAGGGAAGCCCCCGCAGCAGCTGCCCACCCTTGGTAAGATATGAAACAGCAACTACTGCTCACCTCCAATAAGTCTACAACTGTAGCTTCTTATTGTATTTTTAAGGCAGCTTGTTACTAGGGAATGATAAGCCAACTGAACTGGGTGATAATTGTTTTTAAAACAAATTAATTAATTAACAAAAATTAAATCAGTGATGGGCAGTATTTATACAATTCAGAATGCAACTATTTTACATATATCAATGCATCAATATCTTTAATTGGATGGCCTAAAAATGACAAAAATTCACTTTCAAAAAATGAAAGAAAAAAAAAAAAAAAAAAAAAAAAACAGTATCCAGACTATTTTTTTGGCTTTGAACTCTCTGAAGTTCACTCAGTTGACATATATTTCAGGTTAATTTTGTTATTTATATCGATAAAAGCCAACTGAACTAGGTGATAATTGTTTTTAAAATAAATAAATTAATTAATTAATTAAAACAAAAATTAAATAAGTGATGGGCAGTATTGTTACAATTCAAAATGCAACTATTTTATATATATCAATGCATCAATATCTTTAATTGCATGGCCTAAAAATGACAAAATCATATTAAAAAAATCTGGAAAAAAAAACAACAGCATCCAGACTATTTTTTGTTTTGTTTTGAACTCTCTGAATTTCACTCAGTTTATATATTATTCAGTTTAATTTAGTTATATATTCAGTAAAAATCCGGTACGTTAATTTCTATAACTACGTAACTATATATATTTTATCAACGTAAAACTTAACATTGTTATGACGGGTAGTGAATAAATTAAAAACAAAATTAATTAATTAATTAAATAAATAAAATTTTTGTTAATAGTGGATCAAGTCAACCGAAAAT
>BRDA01036905.1:0-56904 GCA_036984385.1 Crenuchus spilurus | reverse complement strand
AAAATATTGACAATTGCCATCTCCACATCATTGCATTCAGTTTTTATTCACAATTTGTTTAGTGTCCCAACTTTTTTGGAATCCGGTTTGTACATGCAGTGTACCATTGACTCCCCTGTCCACCTAAACCATATATAGAAAATAAAAAATAAATAGCACACTTCATTGTTCATTGTTTCTATGATGTCATGAAAACAATCACATTTACATACAGTGGAATATCTCGGTTATCATCTGCCCTGCTTATCATAGTTATTGTCGACTTGTTTTAGGGAAATTTTGTCCCAGTTATGGTTCATCCACTCAGTTTTCATCATCATGCCCACTTGACTCAAGCTAATTTTATGAAAACAAAGCATGCATCCACATGTTTATCACTCACCCATGCATTTGTCATTCATTCTGGCTTTGTTTCTCGTTGGGTGAGCATCACCCCTCACATTCATCTGAAACATTTCTATAGTTTTTCCATAGTTTTTTGTGAAACAGACCTCTCTGGACAAATTCCCATACACCAAGATGTAATGGACCATACCAAGAATTAAACCAAGCACAGAGCAGACAGAAACTAAAGGGCAGGTAAAATAAATAGCAGTCGAGAATCCTGAGAACAGGTGTACAAAACAAAAAAGGCTGCTGGCTGGACCACACTGGCACGCTCTGAAACAGAGTATAAACCCATAAGAGTGATGCTAAATGTTAATTTATCCATTTTATTAGTCTTTTGTATTTATTTATCATTGTGTTCTGTATGTAAAACTATAGTTATTCTATAATAAATGTATTTTTGTTAATATTTTGTGTGTCTGGATTTACATTCTTTCTTATGGTAAATATGGCTTCATTTATTGTTCATTTGGTTATCATCATGTAGTTTTGAAAGGATTACTGACAAAAACCGAGGTTCCACTGTACTTAACCTACAGCAATTTAGCTCCACCCATTCACACTGAAGTTATAAAAAGTATTTTAATGAGACACTATACGGGGCTGCCCATTAGAAAATGTACCCATTTCAGCCTTAAAGGTACAATAACAATGGCAACTTGTTTCATTATAAGAGCTAACGTAATATTGGAAAATGGGAGTGTTAAAATTAGGGATATCATGACTACTTTTAGTACAAATAACCACACACATACTATAAATGGGCCTATGGGGGAAAATAACATACTAGAAGAATGTAGCATATGGGCCCTTTAAGTTGATGAGGCTGCAGTTCTCATTTCTACATTTTGCAGATTTCATATCAGGTTTAGCAAGCAATTCCATCATTAAACCTAATGTCCATGATCTTAATATCTGAGTGTAGATTTAATCTTTAATGATAGATTATAATCACGATGGCAAATGGTATACTTAATTCACCACAGCATTAAGCTCAGTGAGAGGACTCGAGCTGGAAATGGGAAACATTACAGACAAACTGGAAATGACAGGAACGAAAATGTATTAGGACATGATATCCTGCATGACAGCCCAGATGTATCACTCAGTGGGATGTGTGGGACTCTCTTAATGATTGTGTGAACTCTGCACTGCACTGCAGTGTAGTAATGGAATAGATGAATAACGTTTGAGTGGAGTGTTACTGTGTAACTCAGCCGGATGAGAAGGTCCCTTAACAGCATTATCATCAGCACACTTGCACTTTCACACGTAAAAAGTGCCTTAATTGAACACATTGTCCTCCTGCAGAACTACACAGGCACATCACTGCCTCCTACCAAGAGCTCAATGTAGTGCAATTAGTTAATGCTGAGCCGCCTTGCTCTCACAAAACCAGACTGGTTTCTAAGGCATCAAACACTGATTGCCTTGTGCTCTCATAACACATGCTCAGTCATAAGTGCAAACTTGGCATAATAGCTAAGAAATAGAACAGTTTTGTGGACTCAAGTTTCTATGGAAACTGCAGCTATGGGGGCCGTATTCCACCAGCTTATTCTGTGGTCAGAATGGTGGCAGGTCTCCTTGACACATTATGACCTCACCGTCGCCATTTGCATAATGCAAGGCTAAAAATTCTGACACAATTAAAATCTCTCCAAAAGAGTGTTGGGGTAAAAAAAAAAGAATGAGCGAGCAGGGGCCTCTCTGTGTGTGTGTGGCGTCTTGTTGAGCGGGGTCTGTTGTATTTGGCATGGCGAGCGTGAGAGGGAGAGTGAGTGAAACCTTGTGCTTGCTCGCCCCAGGCCTACTCCCTGCTATTCCTCATGCCATTAGGGTAGCAAGAGAGAGAAAAAAGCAGGCTTTTCCTAATGACTTCACGCTTTTAGACGTGACGGTTAATGCTCGTCTACTTAGCCCTGGAGAGTTTGTGACCAGCGCAGTGAAGGGAAGGATACATCTCGTCTTTTTGCTGTTAGCATTACCTCATCTAGCGTACAGTAGGAGCTCCCTCACCATATATCACTGGCCAATAGACTACTTCATTAGGCACTGAAATAGTTGTGGTGGAATAGTGGCAGCAGCTGTGGCCTGAGCTCCACAATGCTTTCTTATGTAGTCTCCAATTTAGCCAGGATAATGATTTATTATTGCGTCCAACCTTAGAGCACCATCCCGCAACAGAATTTTCCAAATACTGTTTCATGAAACGGCTACATAACAGTCTTATTTCCTCAAGTATCAGTGGTTGAGAAATGTACGAAAGGACTGCCACCCTTGGGGGCATTTTCTCAGTGAGTTTTCCCATGCTCATAGTGTCATTATAAATAAGACACTGATCTGTACTGTAGACCTGTCCAAATGGACAAAGACCAGCCAAGTATTAGTCACTGAATGGGTCCATGGACATGATTTATTTGTGCTGCAATCAAATCATCCCTTTTCCTGATGGCTTCACTTGCCCTGATTATCATCACAAGAGGATAGCAAATATTTTCTGATCACAAATTGGAATTGTTTTAGAGTCCAGATACTCTACACTCTTAAAATAAATATTCCTAAATGGTTCGTGTCTTGGATGTGTGGTTCTAGGAAATCTCTTTGATATACAAGTTATTTAAGTTTTTAGAAGGCTCTTCACTTTTATGCATCACATTCACTGAAATGATTCTTTAACCTGTTCAAGTCCAAAAAAATGTACCATGCCAAGGAAAAATACCACAGAACTTGGTTCTCATTGGTCTAATGTGATGACCTGCAAAGGGACAGTGTGGCTGCAGATTTTTTTTTTTTCAAAAAAGCAGCAACAATTTTTTTAAAGACTGAGACCAGACTCAGGTGTGCTCTGGTTTCTTTGGAATGAAAGCCTGCAGCAAAAAATTCTACATGCAGTAGGAAAATTGGCTTCTTCTTTTCATGATACAACTTTAACTTGTATTTGTGGATTGCAAGGTTGAACTGTGATTACAGACAATTGCTGAGACAGATTTCTGAAAGTGTTCCTGAGCCCATGCAGTGATTTCCAGTACAGAATCATACCTGATTTATAACACAATGCCACCCAAGTGCCCAAAGATCAAGAGAATCCAGTATTGATGATTGGCCATGTCTCTTACACACAGGGATTTCTCTAGATTCTCTGAATACGGATGTGCTGTAAATGGTAGAATATTGAAAGTCTTCACAATTTTAACATTTTCTGAAATTGTTCCAGTTTTTAGATGCAGTTTTTTGCAAACTGGTGAACCTCTGCCTGTATTTGCTTTTTGAGAGTCTCTGCCTATCTAAAATGCTCTTTTAATACCTACTCATATGACTTATTAGTACTGCTTAATTTTCCAGCTTTTTGTTTCCTCTGTCCCAAGTCACTGCCATCAAGTTCTAAATGAGTAAATATTTTTCATGAAATGGTAAAATGTCTCACTTTGAACATCTGATATGTGTTCTATGTTTGATTTTGATTGAAATATGGGTCTGTGAGATTTTCAAATCATGCATTGTTTTTATTTACTTTTATTTAGAATGTACTGCATTTAGATGTTGCACAGCATCCTACAGTTTTTATTTAAACGATGCCTGGTTGTCAAATGTATTCAATCCTCTCATTGTATACATGCATCTGTTATTAGCAGGAGGCTCGCTCAGACACTGCACAAAGAGATCTTTGGTAAAATGTATTAAAAGTTGTATTTGAGTAGACTGCATGTCTTCTGTTTCTTATGTTTTAACATTATGTAGGGCTGCTTCTAACATCCCCTTTCTCAAAGCTAGAATGTAAATAAAGACAGAAGCGAATGTCAGA
The DNA here is from genome assembly GCA_036984385.1 of Crenuchus spilurus. Taxonomy (NCBI): domain Eukaryota; kingdom Metazoa; phylum Chordata; class Actinopteri; order Characiformes; family Crenuchidae; genus Crenuchus; species Crenuchus spilurus. Next base: position 52,712 of record BRDA01036905.1, on the reverse strand, counting down.
GCGCAACATTGGCTTCGAGAGATGTGGTTTTCTTCATGGATAAATAATAAGTTAAAGATGAAGTTTGGCCTTTAGTTCTCTTCAGATCTTGGTACAATCAGTATTGCTCTGGGTCTGAAATTCAAGTCTTTACTCCCCCCTCTGTTTCTCGCTCTCCTCTCGTTTTATGTGAAAGCCACATTGGCATTGTTGTCGTGACTGTTTGCGATGCTGAGTTGCAGTGTCTGGGCAAAGATGGATGAACTTAATGACAGTTTGTGAACATTTGTGGAATTTCCTCTGAAGAGGCCCCAGTTGCACTGAATCACTAAGCCATGTGCTCCTGTGAGTTATAAATGACTTGTTAATCCATTCATCAATGTCACCTCTGGAGCATCCATATCTATCAGATGATGAAAAGAAGTGGGCGAAAATATGTTTATTGGTAAATATAACAAACGGGGCTTACAATTCAAAGAGACTTGTGGAAAGAGTTGTGATTGATAGATGAATCATTTCTGAACACTTCACATTTACAAGTCTACCTCTGTAATAAGGCCAAATGCTGTTTTAACAACATATTTTCAAAAAAGAAACAACAGAAGTTAGGAACATAGGGTTATTTCCATTAGCTCTCTTCCATTCACACGATCAATATACACTGCCTATCAAAAGATTATAGTCACTGAGAATTTTCCATGACAGTATATACTTTTATTTCTGAAGAAAATTATTTTTTCCAGCTGCCTAGGATAAAATCTACAAATGCTGCTGATCCAGATACTTCATCTTCTTTAGTAGACGGGTGAGGTAGTAAAATGTCAGTGCTTTACAGTTCAGTTTTAGTCTCTCCCACAAGTTTTTGACAGTGAGCTCATAGGCTTTACTACAACTGTTTACTGTGCTCCAGAAGTTTGACACATATTTATGTATCAATAAACACTTGGAACAGGAGACATTAGCCCATTAACAACCTTAATAAGCATTATTAATAATTAGAATATGTAAAAGTGTCAGTAATGCTGGGGTAGGAGGAGATGGAATGCAGCTGTGATTCAAGAAAACATGAGACTTTATTGACAACAACTGAAACAAAAACAGACTCTGGCTGTCGCAGTACATAAACGTGACACTGGGCACATACAGGGTTGACACTGCAATGACGGACAACGACTGACACACTGGGAAGGCTTTTATAGAGATTATGATTAACATGAAATGACACGACAGGGCTGTGAAATAAGACAAGAGAAGTGCTGACTATAAGGAGGGCATGATATCATGACAAGGGCATGGACATGGGGACACGACATATACACAAATGCCAGTGGAGGCCAGAACAAGACATGGGGAAATGTAAACAGAGCATGTGAGAGGGCAGAGGCAGGACCAGGGATGCAGCGGGAAGGTCACAACAAGCATGTTTGAAATATTATGTATTTTAAAAGAAACTGGTTTTTGAAAAAAGTGCTATAGCACTAAAGCTCAACTTCCAGTGCAAACTAAACAGCTCTACTGCAGCACCCGTCAGATATGAAAACTACTTTTTCTTCAATAATCCCAGCAAATCCGAGTTGAGGGATGTTTTCAACAACTTTCTATGTTCCTCCAACCTAACATGTTATCTATTTAGGCATCATATAATCTGTACTGTTAACTGCTGAAGGTTGATCAGATTTTACAGGCACACTGATGATTACCAGCCAACCCTGTCTTCCCCCTTCTAAGAGGATCACCACCCAATCCTTTCTTTGTAAGCTCTGATTGTATGTTACTTTTGAGAATCTGAGAATGGCCTCTTAAGAGAGGCAGCATACCCACAGATAAAATCCAATCATGGTGTTAGTGGTTGGAAAGTTTTATGGATGAAAAAACGCTTTAGCTCCAGGGGAAAAAAAGCAACTGTTGTGTTTTGATCTTTGGGCATAGAGGGACGAAAGGGAAGAAGATGAAAAGAAAGCATGCTTGCTTTTAAAGGAGAACAATGCCAACAGTGCCAATCCCAATGCATTTGTCATGTCAAAATATAGATGACATTTGAATGTAACAGAAGTGCTTTGAGCTTAACAGTTAGATCTTTTTAATAGAACCAGAAACATGCTCATGCTCTGAACAGTCTATTGTGATTGTACTTATTTACTTTGTGTAAAATCACAGCCAAATTAACACTACAGATATAAATCTGCCATTTAAGCTTAACAGTGGTTCATTTTATACTTCACTTGAGCAAATCATTAACATGTATTTACTTACTGTAATTTTAGGTCTGCACTAACAGAGATACTGTTAAGAATAGAGCCCTGCAACACTAACAAGTTAATTAGCCTCTTCATTATGCTCATTATTGTCAGCATCATCATTATAATAATAAAAAGCTTACACAATCCCTGTTCCAGCAGGTCACTTAATAATAACATCAAATGTGACATTTACAAGATCTAGAAAAGAACATATACTTAGCCTTTGTCTCATTTAGCAGTTTGAGGTCCCACAAGGAGCTCTGAATCAAGTCTTTCTGTAAGTTTTCCATTACTGGAGTCATGAAGGTGGTGCGAGAATAAATTACTGTGTCAAGAACATAGAAATGTATTTTTACAATTTTCAGTTAGGCTGCCAACCTCATTTATACATAATGTAAAGCGATGCAGACTGGAGTATAAATCCAAGTACTCGAGAGCAGCATATTTATAACACACACCACATGCACCAGCACACTGGCTCCATTCAGAGAGAATGTTTATGAGTCCATAGACAATCTGTGTAAAGGTAAATAAAGATCAGACATCATGCCTTTTAAAATCCAAAAACAGAGCAGCACAGCAGTAATTGCATTCATAATAGTATATCTGAATAGATATTAATAAAATCAATACTAAAACTAAAAAAAGTTTAAAAGGGAATGACCTTACCTGAAGGTTTGTAGCTTTTTTATCAAGGACACTAAAATGTCTTTAGTATTAACATCTACTTGAAGAAGTGTAACATCTCTAGACTACTAAGATAAACTCTGAACTATGCTGAAACTGCACAGCTAAAACGGAACTTTTAATCTGCTTCATAATATTTTATATCAAGTCATAACATAAAAGTCTCTTTAGTGGGCCAAACATACATATTAACTGTACAGAACACATTTAAGACTAATCTCTAAGATAGAAGATAAAAAGTTGCATTAAAATATTGTTTAATAAAATAGTAACACCACAACAGCAGCAGTTTTGGTTCTAAACAATGTTGGGGGTCCAAGTAATGTGTTACAGAAATGTAATTACTCACTTCACAAGATTTGATTAATAATCTGATTATGTAAGAACATTACCAGTTATGTATGATGAATTTAAAAAATGCATAAAAATTAAAATAAAAGTCAAAAATACCAACTGGACTTTATATTGTGTGACAGTTTCAACTTGAATGAAGCAATAAAAATGCACAAAATTATTTGAAATGAAAATGGTTATGTTGAATGTTTTTGCTTCTCTTGTAATCTACCAATTTGGTGATGCAGCATTTTTTTTGATAGTGAGAATATTTATAGTTTTATACAAAGGTTTAGACATCACTGGACTAGTGACATATTTGGTTGATTTTCTAAGTTAAAATAATGAATTCATAAGTTTACCTCTACAGGGAATTAAAAGAAGTGTATATTTTAGTGCAGTCTCTATTAGTCTCTAATTTCTATATTTAACACATGAAACATTTAATCTGACCTTTACACTGAACACATTTTATGTTTTACATATTATGCAGAATAAAAAATGTATTAATTTGTGCACAACAATGTTCTCTGTATTATGAGTTGGAAAATAATAAAATTTGTAATTTATCCAGGGATGCCCAAACTTTTGCATCAGACTGCATATATGTAAATTATGTCTGTCTAGCTTTGTCCATAATTTGCATGTGCGTGTACTGCCTGAAACAATAGGATCTGGATTATAAATATGAGTGATGTAGAACAAACAAGTGAAACTTTACCTTATAATGTCCACAAGCAACTGAATATTCATCTAATATTAATCTGAAGCATCAGAGCCCTCCACCTCACAGCCAAGTCTTCATTTTCATTATTACACATTTTGAATCAGATTTTTTAAACTCTAAACAGAGTTTATAGAATATTTTTTTACACAGACTAGAATCTGGGCATAAGCACAACCGTCTGTCTAGTTCAGAGCACATATATGGATATTAAAGTGCCATTTAAACAATGTTTACTCTGATTGGCACTGTATTGTATATTTACTCCAACTAAAGTAAACTAACATGTAGTGAGATTACTTTTCTACAAAATAATGAGCAAAGGAAACATTTACAGCTACAATTCAGAGAAGTAATTTGTCATTTATGATTTCTCATTTTTGTGACTGTATTATACTTTTATTAGTTTTACAATCACTATACCAAATCAAATTTCTCACAGAAATATAATTCAAATATCACATTTCAGGGACACGTAGTACCTCTGACTATTTATTTCCCAACTTTCTAACCAAGCTTATAAAATTCTTTATGCGGAAAGTGTATTCTGGCACTCTGTATTTCTGATTCAGAATGATTCAGAATGCTTAGTCATGATGGAGTAGCAGACTGCAGCATTCATTCATTTGTCAGTTGCTGCCACGGCAGTGTTGGGTAAGTCATATTCTGTTCTGTAAATCAATGCCTTGTTTGGTATTGATTCATTATGCATTCATTCATGTCCACAGACATGGTTTGTGGATTATTCACCCAGAGGCACAGTTCCCTGGGACCTTGACTTTCTAAAGGAAAACATGAAACTGATGAGAGGAGTAATCATTAGAAATGTCATGTTTTAGCCTTCAGGCACCGATGACTTTCTTGAGCTGCATATTTGAATGCACAGTGTACTGGGAGTCCATTATTGATCAGGGCTTGTCGTGTTTATGGATTATATGGTTTACATCAGAGGTGCTCAACTCAGTTTGGCTATTACGCTGCTCTTATACACCCAAATCAACTCAAGTCAGTTAATTAGCAAGTTTAATAGGTAAGAGGGAAGTGATCAAAATATGCTGTGCAGAACACAACCAGAGTAATGTGGCCTCTGGTCCACATCAACAGAAAATACATTAAAAAGTTCTATACTAATGCAGCTCAAAAAAGTGAACAATTCTAGAATTTCATTCATAAAGTGTCATATATTTTATACTCAGTACACAAACAGTCTGTGACACTGCAATGTCCCTGGCCATGCCCCCTGCCTCATCTACATCTATGTCATGTGTTCTATGTGTGTTTACGTGCTGTCATGTTAGGCATTTGGGTAGCTTAAGCACAAATGCTTTGTGTGCCCCATCCTGCCACCCTCCACCACTGAAGTTTTCGTCGCGACTGCCCTTCTGTCATGTCACAATATGCTTTTGTGTGTTTGTGCTTTGTCTCCTCATGCCTTTGTGTCCGCATCATATCTCCACACCGTCATGTCACGTCATGTTTTGTTGAATACACCTGTGTCTTGTCAAGTTCACAGACCACTCCCATCAGGATTAAATATGCTTTATAAGCCCTCCCAGTGTTTCAGTCAGCGTCCATCATTGTGTAGTGTCAACCTGTATGTCCATATTCTCAAGTCTCAGTCATGGTACTTTGTCTATGTTTTCAAATTCAAGTTTGGTCACAGCCAGCTTACACAGTGACATATTTCAAGACGTTTTTGTTTTTGTACTGTTAATCAGTATGGCTTATAGTTTATGAAAATCAGAAATCCAATATTCCCAGTTTATTAGAATATTCCATTTCAAGTTTGGGTAAATTGTTATTCAAACAGCATAAATGTTGTGTATCTCTTGGTCTAGTTTAGCACACACAACCACAATCATGGAGAAGACTTCTGATTTGACAGTTGTCCAGAAGAGAATCATCAACACCCTCCACAAGGAGTTTAAACCACAGAAGGTTATTGCTGAAAAGGTTGGCTGTTTGCAGAGTGCTGCATCAATGAATACAGTAGTGAATGGTGACTCTTAAATCTTGGCCTTCTGTGTACAATTTGTAATATTGTGGATAAATATATCAAGCACAAGTTTCTCATCAATCAAAACAATGCTAGTCATCATGAGCAACTTTTAGTTGTTATAAGAGACCTGGGTAGTTAGCATTCTCCTCCAAGCATATTTAGATTTCCAAAGATGTTGCCTCAGTAGGAGTTTGAAAAGTTACCATAACTTCATGTGTGTCAGATGTACTGTATGTGTTAGGCTTCAGTCTCCCAGCGTGATGCATTTTGTGTGACTGAGGAGGCAACTGAGTAAAAACCAAAAAAAAATGTTTTAATGCAATATATTTTTGGTGGCAAAATTTTTATGAAATTTGTACACAAGTCAAAATAAACTTTGCTGGTAATACTAGTGCATTTCAAAAAAGTTCATTCGTGTTCATACTGTAATTCAAACAGTCATATATTTTATATTTATTACACATGAAGTGACATATTTGAGGATTTGTTTTGTTTGAATGTTGATACTGCTTTCTCTGATCTGTTTAGATAATGTTACTTCAGTGATGGAAGTGTTATAAGTTACAATTGGATTGTGTGTAAATAATTTGTGTAAACTGTATACATCAGACCAAAAAAGTGAGAGTAATACAAATTTTTTTACTCACAACATAAAAATTATATAATATCAGTAATAAGCTCTAAATAGCATCTACTATAAACTTAACTTAGTGAATTTTTCTCAGATAAGTGGAGGGTGTGGCAGAGAGTAGAGGGAGTTCAGGACAGATACTTGTACTTTTGATCGATGTTCATCGCATCTAAAATTTGCCGCTTCATCTTCTCTGGATTATTCCGCAATCAACAAATGCATTCTCACAGCGAAACGCTGTCATCAGCTATTCCTGCATCCTCTTGCTGCACATAAACAGCTGTGGGGGAGGCTCCCACTCCTCTGTTATGCATAGTCCATCACCAGTCTGTGACCGCCACTGAAAACTCATTCTTTACATACATGAATGGAGAATAGAGCCATTCGTTACATTGTATCTCTTCTACACTCTGCCAGAAAGGAAGGATCCTTGCACAGGATAATGGTTTCAAATGCCAGCCCAAGGAGACATGTAGATTGTTATTTTTCCCCACTACATCTAACACTTACATGTCTACAGTGAGTATTGTTATACACAGTGTACTGGACCACTCATTCATTGTTTCTTCTGAAATCAAGGTTATTAAAGAAGAGTTTATCCTGCTTTTGTTGGAGCAAGTCTCTACTGTCCAGGGAAGGCTTTCTACTAGATTACATTCAGAGACAATACTGTTAGTGAGGTCAGGATGTTGGATGATCACCAGCTCATCTCATCCACAACTCCACAACTCATCCCAAAAGTACTGGATGGAGCACCATCATTCTATCATTCATAACTCCACAGCTTCACAGCTCAATGCCGGGGGGCTTTATACCCCTCTAGCCCACACCTGGCATTAGGCATGGTGCCAATGGCTTCATGTTTGCTCCATAGAGTTCTCTACTTCTCCACAGGCACCAGACAAGCTGTGTGTGCATTTGCGCATCTGTGTCAGCAATTTACACAACTTAAAGTAGCTGAATGCATTCATTAGAAAGGGTGTTCACAAACATGTGGATATATATTGTATTTAATTAGCATTAGCAAAGATTCATTTCAACAGTTGACACAATTATGTAGTTATGCAGTGACTGACCAAAATGTCTGAACTTTTTATTAGCTCCAATGTCAGTGACAAAACTGACAGCGATTTAAAAAGTAAATGCAAATCATAATTAAAACTCCCTTCTTCTACTTAATAAAGAAAATCTCGATTCCAGTGAAAAGAGTCTACATGTTAAAAAGTTGTATGCATTGTCCAAATTTCTATTGGCAGAAATATTAAGTTGTTATAAATGGTAACTATAATTCACTTGTAAAAGTAAGCAAACAAATAAATAAATAAATAAATAAATAATTGTAACTGGACCACTGACCAAAAAATTAAATAGCCAAAAGCTTATAAATGATTCTTTGATTTAGAAGGAATTAATCTACTATAACTTGTGGTTTTCTTAGCATAATTGCATCAACTATTTGGCATTTCAAGTTTGAATCATGTGTGGATTGTCCAGCTAAAACACATATTCAGATGTGCTCAAAAGGGTTGATTAACTAATTCAAGCATGCCAGGTTACTTAGCGTTGACTATATTCTGTAAATGTCTAGAATTAAAGTTGGACAACTCAGTTCTACCATTTTCAAGTGTATGCATTATTCTTGTATATCATTCAGCCAGTAAGCTACTGCTGCTGAAGTTGAGAAGACTAAGGGTACATTGAAAAAGGAAGTGTTTTCTGGTCATTAGGGCAGAAGGTCAACCATGATCATCTTAATTCGGTGTAGGTTTATAATATCAAAGCTTCAGCCATAGTCTGCTGCCTTTTCTGCAGTGTCCTTACTGTGGTGTGTGCTGTGGTGAACTGTTTTTCCTGTGCTGTGCTGTCCCTTCGTCTGGAAGTGGCCTCTCCTCATTGCGTGACAAGTTGACTGGGTTCAGTGCGTGCAGCAGAGTGAAGAGCAACAACAACAACAACAACAAAGGGATCAAAATTTCATATTGTAAATTTTATAACTTTATCATCATCCCGCCATGAACAACCTACTGGACTGTAATTATTACAACAGGGACAGTGTGTTCAGCAGGCCAGTCGGTTACCAAATGGCTACCATCGCTGCTGCTACGACTGACCAAATGATGTAGCGGTCAGCTCTGTCGCCTGGGGCTGGAAAGTTGTGGGTTCTCACTTCATGCCAAGTTTGAGTCAGCCCAGTCCTAAATCTAAAAAAAGGGAACTTCTCGGGCAGACAGGCTGACCACAGAGACATCAGTCGGCCCAGGGTTTCCCTGCCTTCTCATGAAGTCCTGTGGCCTGCCAGGCCTTAACAATACAGGTTCAAATGGGCCAGCGATACTCGCACTGTAAAAGACATTAGCTGGGAATAGTCGCGGCCGCCGACCAGCTGCTCCATATGGGACGTGCGAGGAAGGGTTGGCATTCAGAGGAACAAATACTCTCTTTCTTGCTGGTGTTATTTCCTGCCTCATTTTTTGTGTGAGCAAGTCCATTCCTCCCTTTGTTCCCTGGCATTTTTACACGCCTTGTGCCTTTGAACGAGCCTTATTTGTTGAGGCTTCCCTATTTGTTGAGGTTTCTCCGACTCCGCATTTACTGGACCATTTAATTGGTCCTGTTAAGTTTTTTTCCAGCTCAATGCTGAAGATACAGTGCAGGCCGAAAGCAAGGTCTCTTTGCCCCTCTTAGATGCGGTAGTGGTGGTCAGGCTCTGCGTGCCTGGGTGTATCGCCTTACTCCTGACCACAGCTCCTAAAACAGAAAAATCCAAGGGAAGGGAGGAGAAGAGCCACGGCAGAGATAAAGTCACGCCGCTTCCTCTGAGAGATCGGCCCCGTCTGCCAAATTCGGCGTCTGGGCCTCGGAAAAAAGGGGCGCATACATCAGAACAGATGTCTCAAGAATACAATAAACATCTCTCAGCTTCGAAGACCAATCATGCAACCATTTGTCAAGATAACTCTCATTAAGAAAAGCTGTCAGCTTTGTACACCTCGCCGTATTTCAATCATATTCCTTATCGCCAAAACTGTGTCTCCTCTTCTGCTGAACGAGGGAAAAGCAGGAACATATTACTGCGTGAAATGCAGCGTTTTTGATTCGTCAAATTACTTGCGGCTGAGTGTTTTTCAAAACATTCAGGTTTTTCCCCCTCAAATCAATTATGACTTGACAAAGTAACTAACGGCACTAGCAAAGACAATCCCCCTGTTTGGTGGGCGTAATTCACTTTGGCAGGCCTGCATATTTCGCTTGGCTTCATGCCTGCCTGCTACAGCTGTGCAGGAGACATTTCCTAAAGATATTTTTTTTCTTCTTCTTCTCTTTCCTCCTCCTTTTCTTTCTGTGGGAGATTACATTGTCTTTTTGATGTCTGCCAGCAGATATATGGCACATACTCTATGCTCCTATCGTGGTCCCAGTACTGCAGTACACCATGTCCAGAAAATGAATTGCCCCCATCACTTTGCAGGCCTGCCCTGGTGGTGCATTATATAACATCGATGATGGCAATCTCTCCCCCTTCGGACGTGGCCCGTGATTGATACTGGAAAGCATCCATTTCATGCTCAGTCACTGGCGCTTACAGCGTGAAGCTGATATTTCTCTCAGTCTGCATGGCTGGAAAATAGGGCTGTGTTTCTTTTCTTTCCAATTACAATCCAAACCACTAGCAGAATGGTGCAGAAAGCAAGCGGAGAGGGAACGTACGAGTTTAAGAAAAAATCTGTGAGAGATAGAAAGGGAGGCAGAAAGAGTTATCAAATCATTCTTTCCACCTCTCAACAGGAACGTAAAAGTCTCTGAGCTAATTGTGTGGATCAAAGAACAAAGGAATTCACTCAGACATGATTGAATGGAAGCAGACCAAGAAAACCTGTTTCAATTACCATAAGCAGGGACATTCCTGCAGCTGGACGGAGGCTGAGAAACTGGCCCCAGGGAAATGGCCGGCCATTTGAGAGAAGAGCGAGTACTGGAGGTGCTGACCGGATAGGCTATCACACAGATCAATCACTCAGGCAATGGGGCTCGGCCAATAGCAGGTGACATAAAAACGCGACGGGGTGAGAAGTGAGTAGTAAATCATGTCAAGCCATCAGTGGCTGAAGGGCCTGTCTTGTCTATTAATTTAAAGCAGAAGGAAGGACAAAAAAGGACAAAAAGGGAAAGTATATAGATGTAGGTATATGGGAAATCAGTTTTGGTCTTGTAAAAGAAATGCTCATGAGAAATAGCTGATGCCTAAGGCCTGGCCTATATTATCCGAATCGGACACTCCACCCCATTATGTGCACTATAATAAAAGATGCAAATTGGGAGATGTACCATAAGAGGAAATGGACTCCCCAACAATCTACCCAGACATTCAACATTTGTTTATATGTGAGGAGACCTTTCTTGTGGAACTCCCAAACTCCCACAGACCAACATTTATTTGACCAGAATGAATACATTCACATGGGGACCTCCCCATAAGCTCTGACACAGTTCATTCCCAGCTTTGATGTAAAGTCAATGACATTTCTGCAAGAACCCAAATGATAGAAGATGGGTCCATTGATGAGCATTCTTGGTATTTTATTCTTGCTAAATCTTGAATGAGAATGAGAATTGAGTTCATGACTGATAAAGAATGGCTAATGTTCTATGCACAGGGCTGAGCAGCTCATACAGCGTCTATCAGCACCTAATAGAACTGTGACTGTCTATCAGCATAGTAGGACATGAAGATGGGCTGTTAACTAAAACATGACACCAAGTCATGGCTTTCAATGCTCATGAGCTCCATATACAGATAAAATCCAACTGCAGGGTTAGTGGCACAAGCTGGATGCTTCACAGAGGGCAGCTCTTCTCCAATGGGCTACTGGGGTCAAGAGCATGTGTGTGGAATTGTCAACATCATTTAGGATTCTAGCAATCCTGTAAGATTGAATTTAAAGTTTACCTTTAATAACCAAAAGGCTGGTGATTTGTTTGTGGCTGATATGTGACATGGCCCTTGTCCCAATTTAAGGGTGAGGTAAAACTCTTCCTTCCACCGGAATGGATGGGTGGATGATGGGAAGTTTCTGCAGGTGACAGGAAGCTGCAGATGTTGTTTGCTATCAGTGAGGAAGAGGCCCAGGATGATAACATGACCCTCAGAGCAGACCCTGTCACTGATATCACACACTCACACCCACTTATGCTTATATTCAGAGGAGTATTTCATTTCAAAAGAATTTCTCATACAGATCTATATATCTGAAGGTATTTCTATAGCACATAAATATTTGAAACCATTTTATTGCCTTTTAAATCAAAGCTTATTTTCTCCTCTGCAAAAAACTTCCATCGGTGTGGAAATAAAACAGGAATCCTGTCATTGCTTTTCAAAGGAAGCTTCATAACTTTCATATTCAGAATAAAAAGCTTATGGCCATGTGTGTTAACTGGATACAAGTAAATAAAGCACTTTGACATTAACATGATGAGCTATTACAGACATGTTAAATAACCTTTACTCAGCAGCTGTTGTGTGGATATATAAAACCTCTTGTAGACAGCTATGACACAAACAATAAAAGTTTGGCAACACTTTCAAACATTTTAAGTTCACTGTCAGAAATAACAACACTGTACAGGGGCATTTTTGTAAACATACCCATGGGGTCACTGTCTATTTGGTCCTCAGAAAAGAGGTTACTAGGACGGACACTAAAGTAGCACGAGATAAGCATGCTTGGTTCAGGAAAGTAAATGCCAGTTTGAATGTAAGGTCCTATATAGAAATTCAATTTATTAGGTCCCAAAAAGAAAACATCCTCAAAATAGAGGATGTATGGTCACCCTACCTAAAAGTCCAAAGTGATTGTTATTGTTCAATCAGGTTATATTCACTTTTCCAGGAGAAAGGAGATAATTTCTATCTTTTCATAACAGTAAAACAAATGTGAAAGTAGTCAGAAGACAGTGAGTAGAGTTAATGTACAACACTGCAAAAACAGCACTACTTGAAATAAGCCAAATATTCCTAAATGTGATCTATTTTTCTTGTTTTGAGAAAATAAATCAGCCAATGGGGTAAGCAAAAGTTGCTTGGCTAGAATTCTTATAACTAGCAAATGAATCTAACTCATATGTGTTTTTAAATTAAACTAAATTGTCAAAAATGAAAGAAAATTGTTCTTCTTACAAGCAAAAATTGCTTTTCTTAAGATTTTTTTTAAATGAGTGTTACAAACTCTTGATTTAGAGTCATTAAATACATTTCTTAAATTGAGAATTTGTTTAAGTGGCCTTATTCTTTAAATAAGAAAAATAATCTTATTCTTATTCTGGAATTTTAACAAAACCATAGTCATACCCTGTAACTGGTAAATAAAGCTCAAGATTAGCTGAAATATCTTATTAAGAAAAGTTAGACATATATTCTTAGAATGAGCTTAATTTTCTTGTGCAAAACTTCCTTGTTAAGATTATTTTTTCCTTTTAGACAAAAATAAGAAAAAAATGTCAACAATGTTTTTTTTTTTACTTTCTTAAAAATGTTTTTTTTGCAGTGAACCCCAACAGGAGCAGTATAGGAAATGCAAATGCAATATGTTTCTTTCACTTGCTTTGACTTTTATTTTATTGCAGACAGTATATAGCCAAGATCCAAAGATGTTTCATGTTCATTTGTTAATATACATTAATAACAGCATTTCAAGCCTGTAATACAGTCCAAATCAAGTTAAGATGGACTGTTAAGAATTTAGTCTAGTGCTGAGATGAAGTAATGAGTCTTTGAGGAGCAAAAATGTGCAGAGGATCTTCAGATTGTCAACAAATGCCTATAATAAAATAATTAAAACGTTCCTCAAAGAAAGCTTTGAAAGGATTTGCTTTCCCTCTGTAGGTCATAATATCATGAAAGTACAATGAGGCTTTGATCAACATATGCTGCCGACATTTCTTCCGGGGATGCATTTTTCAACAAGACAATATAAAACCACATGCTGCACACAATACAGAGACACAGCTAGATACTGGATACATGTACTGAACTGACCTGCCTGCAGTTCTGACCTGTCCCCAACAGATAATGTGAGGAGAATTATTCAAACAAAAAAATATAACAACCCTGAACTGCTGCACAGCTTAAAATGTGTTTGCAGGAAGAACGGGACAAAATAACACCTGAAACACTTCAAGCACTTGGTGCCAAAACATCTTTTAAGTGTTGTGAGAAAAAAATCCATATTACAAAGTGGTAAATGCTTTGCCATCCCAACTTTGGAATGTGTTACAGACCTGAAATGGAGGAATGGATGTATATTAACAAATTAAAAATGGCCAGACAACACGTGAGTTCATACTGTCTGCAATTAAATCAAAGTCAAAGGAAATAAAAAAATTGTATTTTTTATTCTGTCCCAACTTTTTCTGATTTCTGATTTTAGTTTAAAATCTGTTAGATTTAGTTTAGAATTTTTTACAATTATGTTACTACTCAAAATAAAGGTACTGAAGACCCTTCTGGGTCCCATCCCAGTGAGAGGAAATGTGCTGTACCAATGATGGCCCAACACCTTTTTCTCTACAAGTGTAGAAATGAATGTAAAGTGTAGAATGTTTTTTCAACCACTTTGCAGTGAAGTAAAATATTAATGCTTGATTATTTTGATGGAAATAATATTATTTTCATATTATGAATGAATATCATTTCATATTGTATTATAAATATAATATCCATATTATACTTTTAATGACTTTTATTATACTTTTAATGACAGTATAGTCAAATCATTATTAAGACAAAATCCATTCTTTACAACAAGGAAGACATCCTGATGAAGATGAGGTAGACTACTGAAGCAGCAAAATATACCCCAGAATAATAGCTGTGAAATCACATATCTATGAAATACGTTTTTGCAGTAATTATTGCTACTTAAAAATGGAAAATTAACAGTGAAAATCAGAACTGAACTACTATTTTGATATAATAAATATTCTGTTTTATATTCTTCCTTTTATTTAAACCCTCCACCTTATATGTCTCTACGTAAGGGTGCAAATCTTTACAGTTGGTTTAAGGTGGAATTTCTTTCTTTTGTCTGTGCTGGAGAACACTCAGAGTGAGAAGAGGCCCGTGATGCACAGAATTATCAGGGGGCGTATCAGTTATCCTGGAGCCCCTCCATAACTCAGTTACTGTCTGCAGGGCCTGGAGAGTTGGCCTGGCAGCTACTTAAACCCCCCTCCCAATCCCTGCCGTGCTGCAGGCAGCTAAGAGCATATTTTCTGCATTAGCACGGACGTGTGCCTCCGCCACCGGTCAGGATTCTACCGCCTGATGCTCCGCGATGACCTACACCAGAAAGTATTCAGCACGCATGGGCTGCTGATGTTAATGGCACTGGCCTTTTTTGAGCATGAGAGAGAGAGAGAGAGAGAGAGAGAGAGAGAGAGAGAGAGACTCTCAGCTGAATTCTCTTCCAGTGTAGAGATACTGGGACTCAGTTTCTGTCTGCACAGTTGTCTGTCTGGCTCTGTTTGAGTTTCTCTGATTTATATTTCAATAACAATCACAAACAGACAGACAGACATACACAGACACACACAGACACACACACACACACACACACACACACATTCAGTCACTTGCAAATGAAAGCAATTACAACACATGTGATGATGAAAAATCATTCAAATTAGTTCCATAGTTTGATTGTCATGTAATGATGGAAATAGAAAATTCATTCAAAATTATTCAAATGAATTACATGGTTACAACTGGTGCTGTAACAATGTTGATATAAAAATATGTCAAATGTATTCAAATTTGTTACATGGTTAAAAATCCTGATGCAACAAAGTTGACATAAAACATTCAAAAATAATCCAGATTAATTACACAAGTACAAACTGTAACAACAGGCTATTGTAAATTATTCAAAACAGTTACATTGCTACAAACTGTGATTTGAAACCCTGGGTACATCGTTGCTGTCCAAAAAAAACAAAAAACAAAAAACAAACAAACAAACATATATATATATATGAAATATTAACTTGCAAGAGAGGCAAAAACATTAATTTCAGTGTAAGTTCATGTAAAAGACATTTTATTTAAAACATTTGGAACATTATTCAGAAAACTGTTTTTACTCTGAACTGCAACGATATGAAAAATTCGAACTTACATACCTGTTTTGATTTAGGTGTAATAATGAAGATTGTAACATGAAATGAATCTGTCATACTGTGTCTCTGCACATGTGTTCAATCAAAGCTCTCTCTCTCTCTCTCTCTCTCTCTCTCTGTCTCTGCTTGCCTTTAGATAAGTGCATGAATGGAAAGTGATTACTGGCAGAGATTAGCACCCAAGTGCAAAGACAACAATAATATCTTGAAGGATGTGAGTCAGACTCTCAATTGACCATTGAATTGTAGATTCCCATCAATTACAAGAGCACACTGCTCTACTGATATGATGGATTGATGTGTTGTGAATATGTTGCAGTGTTTATTCCATACTATTTTAAACAGACTAAATACACTTTCAGATGTGATTCCATTTACCCTACACTTGGTATCTGTTTACTACTGATAATATTCTGTTGCAACAACTGAAACTGAATGTGAAGTATGAAATGTATGTGTATTCCACATGTCAGAAAGCTTAATTGGATGCTATTTATTGGGCTGCTTTGCCCCATATGTTAGCACTCCAGTCAAGCATCGTGATTTAATAGTACAACAAATACAGCAGTGTTGCTTTATTATGTTTGGGAAATGGCCAAATGCTAAGAAGCCATCACTGGCCTTGACTGAACTGCTTCATACAGTGCCTCATAGGCTGTGATTTCTCTCTTTCCATAGGATTAAATTTCAAATACAGTACAGTCTGTGTGATCGAGATCAAGATTGCATGAAGAGAGAAAGAGAGAGAGAGAGAGAGAGAGAGAGAGAGATGCTTTGATGAATTCACCTCAATGTGTTCCTTGGCTAATCTGTTTGCCTTAATCCATCGCCTCTGCATTATCTAATAATTTATTGCGCTCTTTTTGCATAATCGTGATGAAGGGGAAGGCAAGGGAAAGATCCATGAGCATGTGTGGTCATCTTTCATATCAGCACACCTCCATCATTAGCATACTGAAATATGAAGAGTCACCTACTGAGCTCACTCTGTAGCTCACCTCCTTTACTTCTACTGGATCTCTCTCACGCACAATGGAACCAGTATGTTTTCACACATACAATTGCCACCAGTTTACGCAAGTACAAAGTAACATGTTCAGCAATGTATTTACCTTTTCCTGTAACAAAGCATTTTAACACATTCAGTTTTATTCATAGTATCTACACAACATAACATCTGACTCCACTGAAGCTAAGCAGGTCTGGCTCTGTTTAATGTTTGGATGGGAGACCATCAACTAAGGCTAAATTCACATTACTTCAGTTCTCATCTTTATGTCTATTTAGGGGTGTGGACATGTCAAAACCCATCTTTTCTTATCAGATTTGAGTCACTTTCATATGTGGTCCTCCTAGATCAGATACATATCTCATCTGTGGACATGTGACTTGAATGACCGGTCAGATCAGTCGTTTTGCTTGTACGCATGCGCGTAGTGAGTGAACCAGCGTTGGCTTCTGTTGTTTACTCACGTCGCTGTAAAAACAGCAAAAGCAGCCAGCTGGCATTTAATCACCTTCTTCACCTGATCATGTACAGTCCACCACCTGTTTACTGTCCTCCTGAGCAAAACACCATCACACATCAGTTACTAACACGTCTGTTTTTTTCCAGTTTTACTAAAAATCAGTTGTCTCACAAATACAGGGCTCAGATCCCTCAAATCAGAAAACAGAAAGTTACACTACACAAATGGAAACTAGCCCAAAATCTAAAGTGATACATACATTTTGATAATCTTTAAAACACAATTCTTCAAATCTTACTTTCTCATTCAATGTCTTATTTTAATTAGTGCAAAAACCCACTGTATTTTTGCAAACCTGGCAACCCTACACAAATATGACGCTTATTGTTGTTGGTGACGAAGGCGACGTGTATACACGTTCCAGTGTGCGCATGCGAGCCGTTTCAGGGACAGATTCGTTCACATTAGACATACAGCTCACTTACATTTGTGAATGTGAACCGTCAAGATAGTTAAATGTAAGTTTTATAAGTTAAATTAGATTTGAACAATGTGGCTTGTAATGTGAACATAGCCTAACAGCTTACGTGGCTGCTGGAAATAGTATTGCTGGGGACAACAGGAGGCGCTATTTTTGTGGTCTATATGGATCCCAATGCCTCAATTCAGTGACGGGGGTGAGATAAAACTAATATCCGAGGACAATGAAACGTCCCTGGGCGTTTCTTCTAAAAGACTATTGGTGTTACCCCAATGTCCAGGCTAAATATCCCACTCCTAATCATCCCTGGTTTTAAAAACTGGCTCCTCACCTCTCTAATAGCTAATGTGAGTGTTCTGTTGCAGACTTGCTGCCATTGCATCATCCAGGTGGATGCTGCACATTGGTCGTGTTTGAAGTGACTCTCTACTGTCTGTCTCAAATGTCAAAGTGCTTTGGGTGTCTATAAAAGTGCTATAAAAATGTAACAGTGAGGAAGTAAGTATCGCATTAGAGTAACTGACTACAGAATTACATTACTCATCTGTCTCCAAAAGAACAATATTAAATTAAATCCATATATTTAGTGAATATTTACTGTGTATGTCTGTATTTGTGTGCAATTTTTACACATATGTTGTGCCTGCTATATATATAATAATTATGAGCTGTAACTCAAATAATGAACTGCCAATCATTTAATCACGCTAATATGAAACATGAACAAAACAGAGGTCCAACCTATTCTTAACATGCCAGACGTGATTTTCTTTCACTATTTTTTATTCATTTATTTTGAGGTGGCTGTTTTAGTTGCTTCAATGGCCAGCTTCTGCAGATTCAAATAGCTTTGAGCATTCAAAATTTTTATGACGCATACCTGAGTGTGTCTTGTTTAGAGCAGAAGATACTGTATCTCCATGTCTTATAAATGATTTTACTGAGATTGTGTTCCTTAACACAGCATTACTGACATTGCTTTTACAGAAAGTATACAGTATTTTATACTTTATCATTTATATACAGTACCCATCAAAAGTTTGGACACACCTTCTCATTCAATGTTTTTATTTTTTTCCTACATTGTACATTTATACTGAAGTCATCCAGACTATGAAGGAGCACATAAGTAATCATGTAGTAAACCTAAAAGTGTTAAACAAACCAAAATATGTTTTAGATTTTAGATTCTTCAAAGTAGGCACACAACTGATGTCTCACATTAAGAGGCAAGAAATGCAGGTAATTAACACTTGACAAGGCACAGCTGTTAACTGAAAGCCATTCCAGGGCTGTTTTTCAATATGCGTACTTGGGCGGACTTGTGTGCTTGTGAACTTGTGAAATGTCATCACTCTCAGCCCAAGTACGGTTAAAAAAATCAAAGTATTCATACAGGCAAGTTCGCTGATAATACCCGGATGTGTTCTCGATCCGCCCCTTCTATCGAGTATGCATTGGTGGTGACTTGTGTGGACTTGGTCAGCAATATATCCCAGAATGCATTTCGCAACGGAAACGCGGCAATGGCAGAAGATACCAAAATTATTTATTTTTAATGCATCATTTTATCTCAAATATATTTTGTATAAACTGTATTTAAAGATAATATCCATTTTGTTGGCTTTCTTAAATGTGTATTTTTACTGAAATGGGAGTCATACAAACATGGTAAAGAGTACACTGTGTGCTTTGGAATAAATTAGATACGACCATTTCTCTATAGCTTGGATTACAAACGCAAGAAAAAATAGAAGAAGGCAAGTCATCAGTCCACATCTCTTCTTCCTCTCCCTCATCTTCATCCTTTCTCTCCTCCTAACTGCTTCCTCCTTGGCTTGAAGGTAAAGCATACCAGCAGCAACTGCAGCGACCACTCGCTCCATTTTCCTCACAAACTACAAACGCGATTATTTCCCGACAATAGCTTTTTATATAGACACACACATTTTGCTCTATTAAATGTAAAGAAATTATAAAATATTTTAATTCATATATTTTTCAGTGAATACACAAATCAGAATAAAAAAAAAATATTGACTGGCTACGTCGGCTGGTTGTGGGCAGGCTGGGCTGTGACGTCTTCAAGTACGCTGGCTTTCCAAATGTAAATAATCCCCTGTACTTGTGAAGTTCATCTTTGTCAAGTCCGCAAGTTCAATCTTTACAAGTTCGAACTTGTCAAGTACACAAGTTCGTTCTTGCATACTTGAGGTTTGAGAAACAGCCCAGGTGACTACCTCATAAAGCTCACTGAGAAAATGCCAAGAAAGCTGCCATCTAAGCAAGAGGTGCCTAATTTGAAGAATATAAAATATAAACATATTCTGGTTTGTTTAACACGGTTTTGTTTACTAAATAATTACATATGTGTTTCTTCATAGTTTGGATGATTTTAGTATTAATCTATAATGCAGACAATTTGTAAATAATGAAAAACCACTGAATGTCCAAAAACTGTCAAAACGTTTGACTGATACTGCATTTTATTCAGATCTTTATCAATATTATATGTGACCACACAATTACCAAAGCATTTAATTGCAAGTTGTACTGTGTATGACTGCATTTTTGATTAATATGTGGGTGACCCAAAACATAAAAAACAATATGTTAATATGCTTAACATTCTGTTGGTACTCTCTATGTTGCCAAAACATCTCTGACCTGCCCAAAGGTCAGATCTACTAGGCATGGACTCTACAAGACCTTAAACAGTACATACAGCATTCACACAATTACATGGATGGAAGGATCATGATCTTTGGCACTGAATTCTGCGAAAGACACAACTGGTGTGTTTGCTGGTCTTCAGTGTTCAGCTGAGGCCTGCAGATGTAATTCCAGAGTAATGACAGGTAGGGTTATGATACATTTGTTCAGAAATGTCAGAGGCTCACAAAAAATAGCACTATGAAAAGAAGATATCACCCAGAGTGAGAAATCCAGATGAAATGTAGCTTTCTTGATATTCAGCATCTGATCAGTATCTCAAATTGAGACCAGACCAGAGGAGAGCAAATTCTTACTGATTTCAATCTATCTTGAAGTCACTCTTCTGCCAGCTCTTTTTGATATCTTTTTTGAGATACAAATGCTGGGATGTACTTCTCTGTGTGAGTCGCCTCTACTGCTTGTGTCACATTTCGCAGATCAAGATAGTATGAAATTGCACAATGTGTTTCTTCCCTTCATGTCTGTCCTTCTGGCTATCTCAGTATTCTCAGTTTGATGGAAAAATGGGTGACAAATACAGAATAGAAATGTGTCGGAGACTCCAGAAGACACCACCCTGTCAGAATCTACATCTGTATGTCCAGGGAGGCATTAATATTGGAGGGTCCCAGTGGAAATGATTCTATCTAAGCAGAGAGAAATTGTTGAGCTCCATTGCTCCCTAGTTGTAGACTACATTAAAATAAGAATTTTATTGCTCAAATGAAACTCTTTTATGGCTCAGGAGACTTAATAAAATGCTGAAGACAGGAGATACTTGTGGCTCAGATAAACATTATAATAGACACTCTCACATCAGATATGAGAGAATGCTCTTAGTTTTGGATGAGAAATTGGTGAGTTCATATTGAGAGTCTTGATATTAGTAAACAAGAGCCTTATTGCAAGTCTGAGCACAATGTGAGACCACTGACATTTCTATTAAAATTCAAGAGGAAACACATGAAATTAATAAGGAATTTTTCTCAGGTGAATTTTCTGAGCTGCAATAGACTTAACCGAGAGGCTCATTTGTGTTCCCATCTCATCTCACTGGTTTCATACAGACTGATGGAGAAACTACTGAGATGTTAAGAAGATCTCATTTTTTTCTTTTGGGTTAGCCCATCTTTACACATTTGGTCACTTTTTAAATATTGAAGCAGTTTAAAATACATTTTGGTGATTTCAGTTTTTATTTAATTATAATCTGATTTAATCTGATGTAAAAAACAAAACATAAAAAACAGGCCTGTTTATCTTAGCAATTATCACAGTTTTCCTGCTCTGATGGTGTACTCTTAGTAGTATATGGTTTTGGGGCACTGGAGGCAGGGCAAACTGCTTCAGTTTCTGATTGGTTTCAAAAAAGTCAATCAGGACCCTGCAGCTGATCCTGAATGCCGCTGCTCGGCTGTTCTCCAATCAGCACAAGTTCTCCCTCGTCACTTCACTGGCTTCCTGTAGCTGCTTGCATCAGATTCAACACCTTGATGCTTGCCTACAAAGCAAAAAATGGACCAGCCTCTCTCTACCTAATGGCAATGGTCAAGTCTCAAGCTGCACCTCAAACCCTTTGAGCTTCTAGTGCGGCTCGGCTTGACCCACCATCCTTCAAGACATGTGGAGGACTAGTATCAAGACTCTTCTTTGTTCTTGCACCCACACTGTAAAAACTAAACTTAACTTAGTCATCTTTTTGCTTTGACTCAGTTATGTTGTTAAGACATGACATGTTAAGTTGAAGTTATGTATATGTATCATATCATGTCTTTACAACATAACTGAGTCAAAGCAAAAAGGTGACTTGACTAAGCTGAGTCAGCAAATATTTTTTACAGTGCAGGTGGTGGAACAAACTCCCACTGGCTGTCAGAACAGCAGAGTCCCTCGCAGTCTTCAAAAGCAGACTGAAGGCTCATCTTTTTGTTGAGGACTTAAGTGAGCACTAGTTATTGTAATGCTCTTTTATTGTGTATAATTGTTATCTTCTTTCGTACGTTTGGTATGAAAATTAGTGACGGTTTAGTTCTAACAGTGTCTGAACTACAGAGTAGTTTGGACTCTAATCTGTCTGTACTAGCTGAGATAATTGTTTTAATGGAAACAAAGCACTGTTGTACATCACTCTGGATAAGAGTGCCTGCCAAATGCTGTAAATGTAAAAAAGAAAATGACATCACCAGAACACAAGAATGGTGACAAAGCCATTTCGGGGAACACCTGTGCCTGTATTAGCTGAGCTGTGTGTGTACAATGTGTGTAATATAAATGCTGCAATTGAATAGAGTCCTTTGGAAGTGTTGATCACTTTATTATATAAAAAAATAAAGCAATTAATATGAAAACTATATGAAAAGCCCAGAAATTGCCCTGTATGTGTTTGAAAGGCTCCCACAAAATAATTTCTCCTTTTGCTGCAAGAGCAATGCATCTGGCCTTTTGTTATCCACTCATCTTAATTATGAACAGCTGAGAGCTGTTCAGAGCAATTAATGCAATTAAAGCTTGTGTGGAATTAGTTCAGTCATTTGTTGTTTGTTGTTATATATGATTTATTCACGGCTTTATTGATTTGGGTCAAGTGTTCACACTCGAAGTAGGTAAGGTTCATCAAGACAAAATCAAACCTGAGAAAAAGTTGAGCATCTACATTTTGCAACAATTTAATTAACTTACATCAATTTAATCATATTACAGAGGTAGGCAAAGTTGATTAAAAGTATATTCTATAATGTTTACCAGTGCAGAACATACATTTGGGCAGTGCAGGAGTCTTGCCCAAAGGCTCTACTTGGTACATTGTGGAAATCAAACCACAGCTTGCAATGTGAGAGGCAGCACTGTTGCATACAACATTGTCAGGCAACAGTAAGGACTGGACAGAAAGATCAGATTTTAAAAGATATATTTATGTTCACAGAAAGAAACTCTGATCTCTCTCTCTCTCTCTCTCTCTCTCCCACTGTAATGAATGAGTCTGGTTAATAGCTCCTATATACATGGAATTTCGTGACCTCTTGAATGGTGTGTATGTCTAAAAGAGACACAGAAAGTGAGAGTGACAGAGAGACACAGAGCAACAAGTCCAAGAGTTAGTTCATGCTATGATTAAGTACTGCAAGAGCACTTTAAGTGCCCATCCCTCAGTTCCAGTCACTTGGGTTTATACGCCGACAACTTTTCAGAGGAGAAACACTAGCAAAAAGATGAGACACAAAGACTAGCTTGTTATATTCCATACAGCAGATTGGAACACTCCGTCTATTCCTTCCTCTCATTAAGAGGAGAGGAATGACCTTGGGGGGCATCATTTTGTCAAGTGACAGAGAGAGAATACAGAGGAGATGTGGTTTTATGCCTATTTTAATCCTTTCTTTCAGTCACAAGGTGGGGAGCTTTTGCGGGGGTGACGGGTCTGCTGAGCTCCGAAAAGCAATTTGGCAGCAGTTTATGTTCACTTCCTTACAGTGTAAATTGCTCTCGGATCAATTTGAATAACTCAAAGGACTTTGAATGTTTCTGACCTCTTCTGGGGGTCTGGTGAAATCATCTTAGAAAATTCAGGCCTTCTAGACTTGGGTGGAAAAAGTATTATTTTACTCGGTTACAATTCCAGGCATACTCACTATTTCTATAGTTTCCTTTCCCTTTTTGACTTTTGACATTGGCCATGCTGCACCCATTGAATGGGGTAGATTTTTGGATAAAACTCTAATCTCCTTAGATGGTGGAAATTCTCCCTCTCGCTCATTCTAGTCTTTACTGTTTTCACTCTCTCTAGTCTCTGCTGTTTGATCCTCATGCTGGCTTTACCCACAGATGAATCCTGGCAGCCCTGGCTATGAGTTTTGAAGAGGAAAAATACTGCAAAGCTGCTGAGTCGACGCCTCGTGGACAAACCCTACAAAGACTTCTGCTCGTAACAATAACTCATATTATCTCATTTGTTTCCTGGCATGAAAAAGCACCCATATCTTGTCTTGCAGAAATATATCTGTGATATAAAAAGAATAGTACTGTCTTTATTCAGCCTTATTCCTAAAATCACTCACCTTGTTTCACAAAGTGAGGCCACAGTGAGCGATTCTTCCATTCCAACTTTTCCTTTTATTCAAAAGTTACAGTCTGTGAGTTCCATTTCAACTGCATGGATGGAAGCAAACATTAAAATTGAAAACTGCTCATTTATGAATTGGATTCGTTCTGCATATACAGTTCCATACAATATGCACTTGGAATGGGCATATGCATAGGCAAAGAGAGAGAATGTGTCTGCATTTACGTGATATTTCTCTCTCTCTCTCTTTCTCTCTCCCTCTCTCTTTCACCTACAGGCTATTTTGCCTCGCGTGTGCTTGTTAGAATTAGGATTGCATTTGTTTGGACATATTCAAGTACAGAACCCAGATTTTCTCATTTTGATCATGGTTTAACCTCCATGCTGGGAGTCTTTTATCAAGTGGCTGTGAATTCCAAACTGAATTAAAGATTCTTCACGGCCTCAAATTCAATTTGTACTGTGCTTTAATCAAACCTTTTCATAAAGGTCATCATTATCCCTGATTTTCTTACCGTCATACCCTGCACTAATTTCAGCACCGGGAAGTCATTTTCATCTCAACCTCAATGTGTTTCTTTATTTTCAATATTCTATTCACCATTGAGTTTATAAATGTCAAAATGATTCCCCTTAAGCCTTTTAAAAATAGCATTTCGGTTTCCTGTGTCTCTGCTAAAACAGCTTTCCTTATAGAGACACATAGGACCCAGCTAATATTCTGCATCACTATGATGTTCGCTGACTTTTCCAGGAGGGTATTTCACAAAGCAGGATTTCTCACTTTAGTCAGATAACTTAAACCCAAAGTCATTACTACTGGACAGTCCTCAGTGAAGGTCTTAAGATGCCTGGCTAAAAGAAGAAGAAAGAAGAAATCATGCTTTGTGGAATAGCCCCCAGATCGCATAAATATCAATACTAACAATGTAATTGTTATGCTGTTGGAGATGTGATAGTGTGGGATTCCAGAAAACAAGGTTTATTACAAAATCAAACAACTGTGGCTACAAAAATGTAACAAACGCTGGACTATGGCTGTGATGACAATACAAGACTGACATAACGTGACGTGGGTACAGACATTGACTCACAAAGACTGTGAAAATGCAAGTGAGCTAAATAGCAAACAATGATTAACGTGTAATGAGATGGTGGGACTGTACAATGATATAACATAACTGGGGTGGAGACATGAAGTGAAGAAGACATGTGAAAGACATAAACAAACACAGAGCACATGGAGGCAGGGGCAAGGACAGGGATGTGGCAGATGGCAGGAGGGTGACAGTAATACTATTTACATTCTTCTTCATATACTGTACATATACTGATTTAGCAGGCAAACCTACGTTATACTATTCAGCAGATGTTCTAATACAAGACAATTTATAACTTAAACACTTCTTTTTCCTCCTCTTACATAAACACTGTTTTAGACATCTATGTTGTTAATATTGTAACAAAAGCAGACCTCCAATATGGTAACTTTACAGAAGAAAGAAAACAACATGTTAATTAAACTTCAGATGTAAGTTAATGTAATGTGATTTTGTTCCAAGTCATTTTGGACCATTTCTATCAATCCTTTGATCATGAAATGTTCACCAAATGTAAAGGACAGATAATGTATTGGTTACTGTAGTGCTATTAAATAACATGGGTGTACCAATGGATGGTAAAAATATATCTGGGTTCTACAGAATGCTAATCATCTGCTCAGGCAGATTTGGCTCATATAGCTTTTCAAAAAAATTTTTTTCCATGGCAGTTCTCTACCAAAATATACTGCAACATAAAAAATAATATTGTAAACAACTTCATTGTTGTTCATAATTTAGTTCAAAAATGTCAAAAAGGTCATATTTAATAGTCACCACACATAAAGTGACATTTCAAATGATTAGAATATTTTATTTTGAGTTTCAATAAATTACTATTCAAACAGTATCAGCTTCAAAGAAAAACTGCTTGAAATATTTAATTGTATGTGTAATGAATATGAAATATATCACAGTTCATCTTTATTAATTCAATTATGAACACAAATGAACTTTTTAATTATCTCATTTTTGGAGATGCACTGGTAAAAAAAATCCCAAAAAATGCTAATTATCCAAAGCATAAGCTCCTCCTCCATAAGTTATTCTGATAGAATGCACCTAAAATTCCCCAGGTTTATCCCACAACTAAGATACTGAGGGGCATTTCTGCACAAAAATGTTAATACTTGGTTTAAAATATTTATTTTATTTATTTAACAGATTCAATTAAAAGAGCACATCTTTTCATAGAGTTATGCAAAATAACTTCTACCACTAACAGTCAGCCTTTAGCAGTAAAGTGCAGTGTTTATTTGAGAATGCTCCTCTAGAGCAGCCAGTTAGTCATTCCAAAGCTTGAACTGAGAACAGAAGGGAAAATGCTGACTGTACCCATCCTTAAAGTGGTTAATTAGTACTTGAGTAAAATGTGTGTGTGGTATGTTCAACCAGAAAAAAGCATTCAGATGGAGGTAGTGAAAAGCTCAATCGAGAGCAGTCACCTACCCATGGGGAGTTCTAAATATGACCACATGATGTGTCTAGCTGTTAACATGGACAGACGAAAGGCAATACTGAAACAGTACCAAGCTGAGATAGGTGACAGTGCCGAGCCAGCTATCAGAGTATGTAATGTGTCCTGCAGAATATAGCTGCTCAAACTAAAAATATTATGGTGACGGCCACCTCGTGGCATGATATCTCGAAGTGAGATAAACAGCTTTGATTTCACTACTCCAGTTTCTCCTGGCTGGAGCTATGAGCAGTATAGCTCATAGTGTTGGGAGGTTATCAAGGGAAAAAGCAAAGCCTTAAAAAATAAGGTTTGGGACTTTGGGTTTGGATAGACTTTCTTGGTCTGCTTCGGAATATATCCATAGAAACATATAATCAAATTTCTGGAATACATATCAACTTTGCAGAGGCATCGTTTTTCGTTAGGTTTCCTAAAGCCATTTTTTTGCACTATAATCAGTTGGCAGAAGTGGCTGAAAGCTTCTCTCTCCATGTCATAGGTCCAGTACCAGCAGTCTGCACTGAGGAGAACAGAGGGATATTATACAAACTGCTGGAAAAGATGAGAGTCGTTGCCTTCCTCGCTCTGCGCAGTGTAACTTTCCCATCATTTAAAGTCCCAGGAAACAAATTGTGTGCTTGAACATCATCAATCAAAGCAGCCAATGTGGAGAATTTTAATGCAATTCATTTTCTATATGGTCAGCTGGATTTAACACAGACAAAGAGCTAGAAAGAATGAATAAGTAAAAAAAAAAGTCCTAAAAAGTTTTACATGCAAGTATTAAAACAATATACATATGTTCTCCCCCCACTATTTCTTTACCATTTATTTTAAAATGAAAAAGCATATATATATATATATATTTTTTTTTTTTTTTTTTTTTTTTTTTTTTTTTTCCTCACTGGAGCAGCTGGGACAAGGCAAAACCTGGTGCCTCATGCTCCATTTACTTTTTACTTTCACTGAAAAATAATTTTGAATTTCCTTAATATAAAGAATGAGTCATTTGAGGAGGCGGAAAAAGCTTCAATATTTGCAATATTTCACCCAAGGTTTACATTAATCTTTGGCCCCAACAGATGTTTTTGGGCATTTCATTTAGTATTTAGAATAAACCTCAGCACTTTTTGTAGAATAGCCTTAAGGCGTCTGTATAGCACATTTCATTTCAGTAAAGCTCTTCTTCCTGTGCACTCACTACTGAGTGAGTTTTACTCTTAAATAGTATTGAAAACTACAAAGCACTTTGGTACCTCAATGAGAACATTACAATCATTTCAAACATATCACATTTCAAAGTTAATAAATCTTATAAATGACCTCTGTGACATTAACTGCATAAAGTAGAAACATATTTTCTACAAAAATTATATTCATATTTCAGTGCTTATGTTATTTTGTAGCTTTATCTTTTATTTGTTTCTACTATGAGTAATTATTAATTACATATCACAGTAATTATTGTATAAAGGCTTATATTTGGAGGATTAGCAATAGTAAACAGAAAGTAAATGTAACAAACTTCATATGAGCCCAAACTATAAATGGCAGTTTATGCATCATATAATTTCAACTGTGAAAAAAGCTGTAATATTGTCTTTGTATATGTACATATTATATACATATAGATACAAAGTGTTGTATGTACTGAAACCACTATGAAGCATTAAGTCACCTGTCACTTATATATTAGTAGGGAACTTATATTTATGTCCAGATTGTCAAATGTACATTAACCCCACTGACAAGCTAATCATAGAGTAATGCAACTGTTAACATGGTGACATACTATACTTTATAATGTAATCCTACCAATTTTTCAAAGTTACTCTATAATTTGGTTAATAAAGACATTCAGTGTGGTTTTATGTGAAATGGGACATTATAGAGAAACTTATTATTTCTTTATTGTGGTGATGATACGCACCAGGTATTATAAAGCCATTTTATTGCTATCCAGAGTGACAAACATATTGTCATATGTTGTTGTATGAGAATTTATATGTAATATTAAAATATGTAATGGTGATGTGTAAAATTCAATATAAAAATATTTGGGTACTGTTTTCCCTTACAATGTCATATATGTACCCTGCACCCACTAGTATATGTAAAATTAATTTTCAGGTAAAATCTTATGGCAAAACTCTTGTAAACCATGTCCCAAACATCAGGTTATGTGAAGTCATTTTAAATATATTAAATGTATTAAATGCTGTGAACAATAGGCCTCATTCACCAAAACTATTGCAATTAAAAACTAATAATTATTCATAATGTAGAATTGAAAAAAAAATACATTAACCAATTATTTTACACAAACATTTCAGCACCCATATGTGTATAAGTGGGTGTAGAGTCGGTTTTTACATACAGACATATCTCAAATAATAAAACACTGGTGAATGTCAGAATCTTCATTCTTAAGAACGGTTGGTCATTGGGGCCCAATTTTCACTCTGCAGAGTTGCCAGGTTCGCGGTTTTCACGCCAAATTTGGCTTGTTTAAAATACAGTCGCGTTATTGGGTTACTTCAAAATGATAAAATCTAATAATAAAATCACTAAAAATACTAGAATTATATAACAACACTTAAGTCCATTGTAAACAAATATGTTTCACAAAAAGTATAATATGAATTTTAAAAAACATAAAAGATCAAATACGTTGGAAGTTATTTTGCCATTTATAGCCTGTTTTCTATAAACGCCTGTGACATCTAAGACTGTGGAAAAGTTTTGGGCTTTAGGCAGACTTTGGTTTAAAATTTTTCTGGACCTGGCAACCCTGCCACTCTGGTACATTAAATCATTGCTTTTGTTTACGTCTTAATGACTGAATTATGTTTTTTTTTTCTTAAAAGCGAAAATTTCAATTTAAAATGTTCTCATATATTTCATACATGTTGTAATTATTTGCTTGATTTGATTAAAACAATTTAGACCATTTAAGCAGCTTGGAGAAGTCTTGCAGGCTTTGGATATAGTAGTCGTGAGTGCTGAGGGTGTCTGTCCCTTTAAGAGCGCCCGCGCTAGGGTGGCGCTTCCCTCCGCAAGGGCTTCTTGATATTAATAGTGTTGGTGTCTTGAAACTGACGTAATGCTTGGAGTCTGAGGTCCTGACAAGCGATAACATTTCTGATAAAAAAGAACTGAGATCACAGCAAACTTCACCTTTTCTTCCAAGCAGGTTTTTTGAATGCCAAACACAGTCATTACGGTTTCACTTGCACAAGGAGCAATCTTATATGCCCACAAACAGAGAGAGAGAGAGAGAAACAGAGAGAGAGAGAGAGAGAGAGAAAAGAAACAATTCCCGAGATCAACAAACAAAACAACACAAAGACGGTTTGAATGGCTCACGCCAAAAGCGTCACCATCTTTCAGAGCGCAAAGCCAAACGCAGTTTAATCAACAGGTAAGAAAAGCGAGATGAATGAGACTGAGGACGAGCAGACAGCAGTAGGACAAGACGAGATGTGCGTTTTTTCACCTCAGTGGCTTTTTCTCTGCGTCCAGGCGGGTGTTATGTAATGCTGGAGGAGGCTGAGAGATTTTCGGGAGTCACTTTTTGTGAGCAGTGAAAAAGGGGAGCAGAGGCGGCTCGGATTCCCCCTGGCATTTAGGTTTTGGTGGGTCAAACGCGTGAGAAATTGAAATCTGCTTCTGCTCGGTCCCCCTCCTCCTCCCGGTAGTGGGGTCACGTTCACACACGGGGGAAGAAAACATGACTTTCAGTAGGTCTTTTGCTCCTCTTTTTTAAAAAAACGAACCCCTTCTCTTTCTTAATCCCTTAGAAACGACGGCGAGCCGCTTCGTCCTAACGCGTTTTCGTAGCGCCGCTGTGTTTGTTTTGATTACTAGTGTTATTGTTGTTATCGCTCGCCTTTAGCATGGATGCTAGCAGGTACTTTGCTGTAGTGTGTGTGTGTGTGTGTGTTTCTGGGAGATGGGAGTGAGCTTTGTGCCGCAGCGTGGAAACCCGTCCTGCCTTTATTGTTTGGGAGGAAATGCGTGGAGAGAGCAGAGCAGCTCTTAACGTCCATATCAAAAGTAAAGTCAGGACGGGCGGCTAGTTTGCTAGTTTTGCTCCGGGACGCCTTGTTTTTTTGTAAATAATCCCGTTAATCCTGGACGTAGTTTATTTTTCTCCACGCAACTTTTTTTGAAAGAGAAACTTCCCGTAAGTGATGTAGTGATGGTGTTAAAACGCGTAGGCAGGCTGACTGTCTACTAATGTGGAAACTACTCAGAAGTTTGTTTGAATGGATTAGCTCGTTTTTGTGCGGGATTATTTGTAGCCTGTGTTTAAGTTTGTGCTTTAGTTTCTTCGAGGTGATCGTGAATGAGGCGGTGGGAGTTTTTGGAAAGAGAGTTTGTGATTTTTATTCTGTGCTGGACAAAACTGAAGACTGCACATGTGATCCTGATGGCTGTGAATGTGTAAAAATACGTGCGTTGTGTTTTTAATGCGCTCCCTTGCTGTGCTGTGAAGCTGTTCACATTACTTGTAAACTTCTTGGATGGTCAGTATACACGTTTTGGCAGCAGACTGCGTCAACGTGCTCAGATTATTGTCTTTATATTGAACTTGAATTTGATTTTCTTATAGCCAAAATGCTGCTTGTGGTCCTGATTTAAATATCCTGATTATTTAGTGGTACAAACTAGGTGACTGTAAGAGTACTTCACTTCTGGTCTAGTCTGAATTGTGCTTTTACTTAGTTGTATAACTTTGCTCAGAGTGTGCCAGTTGACTGGCTCTAATGCACACTGATAGGTTTAAGTGGGTGGAAAAAGTATTTTACCTTAACCTGAGATAAAAATCACCCGCTTTTTGTAGCACCGAAGCATAACCCATATCTGATTGTTATGACACAAAATTCCCAACTTGGTTCCAGTAGATGGCTTGTCTTGTTTCCTGTAAACTGTGAAAGCAGCTACGCTCAGGCAGTCTGGAAATGATGCACACACGGCCGCT
Organism: Crenuchus spilurus; assembly: GCA_036984385.1. NCBI lineage: Eukaryota > Metazoa > Chordata > Actinopteri > Characiformes > Crenuchidae > Crenuchus > Crenuchus spilurus. Next base: position 20,677 of record BRDA01036905.1, on the reverse strand, counting down.
TTCTTGTCAGTGAAAGTTTCTTAATGACAAGGCCTGTGCAAACAAATGCAGCTCATCATTTGGAGAAAAGACGAGAGACTCACAGCTGTAAACAGAGTTTCAGATAGCGTCAACAAGGAACCTCCACTGTGTCATGGGTATTGTTCCACACTCCTAGCCATGCCAGCTTCAGACTTGTCTTTGCAACGTGCATGTGAATCTTCCATTTCGAAAGCTTTCCTTTTTATTCTTTTACTGCTCTTGCTTTACTAATATTCTTCCAACTTGCCTAGCATTACTCCCTACAGACAACTTCTCCAAACTTTTGTCCTTTCTTTTTGTTTAGCATATTTCACTTCTCCGAGTTTTCAATATGAGTCTTGATGTGGGGCTGTGTGTATTGAGATTCACATTACCACTTTCAGTTCTCTTTTTAAAGAGAAGAATGAGATCTGCATGGCTTGCCTGATAAGGGCTGTTTGAAGTGATTGAAATGGTTGAGGTAGATTTGAAATGTAAATGGGTCTGCATCTGTGAGCCCTTTGGGCGGGATGCAATAGATCAGCGTTGTATAGTCAGGAACTTTACGGCTGACAGATGAATTTGGGCCTGGGCGCTTGGAGAAAGCACCAGTGGGGGGGCTTGCATTTGTTCTACATGGCTTTTGAGTTTGCACAACTTCTTTTTTGGACTCGCTTCTTATCACAGCAAGATGAGCCCCACACTTTGTCTATTCCCTGCAGTTTCATGTGCTTGCTGTTGAATGAGAAGGCTGTTGAGGAAAAAAAAGAGAAATCTTTAAGATTTTTCTCCTTTCTTTCTTTTTTTTTATTATTAAAGAGGTACAATTGCCATGTTAAGTGTCTGCCCGGGCTGTTGTATAGAAAATTTGAATGGACGCTCCTTACTCCACTCTGTTTTTCTCAGCTTGAAGGGATTCGTAAGTGTCTATTGTATATTATTTGTTTGAGGGTTTATAAATGTTCTCTGTGCTCTAACAAAGTATTATTTACACATGTGGAACCAATCACAGTTACTGATGACATGCTTGTAAAGTTTTGTATGAACTTATTTATATCAAGTAAAATGATTTGAAAAGTGTAGAGTATGAAAAATCTTTATTTTAACGTTTGTGCATGTATTCACATTTTTATTAAAGGCACGTGTCAAAGTTGAAGATTTTAAGGCATTTTAAAAATAGTTTTCATATTATTAATCTTATGATGGGCAGTTTTTTTGTGCAGGAACAATATGAAGAAAATAGAGAAATATTTTCAGAGGAATGTCAAATATAAAGATTTTCTAGAAATGATTTTGATTATTTGAACCCACGCAGTAAGAACTGTGTTAAGAAGTATTCAGATAGATGTAGTTATCAACAAGCCAACACTTTACTTTCTGGTTAGCAGCTAGCAAATAATAAGTAGTTAATAGATAGGTTGTAGACCTATGAAACACTGTTTTTGTAATTATGGAAGTTTAGTGTTTTGCTGTTGGTTCTCTTAAATAATTTAGAATAGCACACCTTGGTCATCCTAGTGTTTTGGTTGTTTTAAGTGAGTGGTGGTCCACAATAGATTGTGTGATTAGATTTGTGTTTACTTTTGCTTTTTAATAGTAACACGTTATGTCTGTAATGCTGTTTGTTGTAGTATAAACTGACCGCTGCTGCTGTCTTCAACAAAGAAGACTATAAGAATGTGAGAAGTTAGTGTTGGGGTGAGAGGATAGTTTCCTGAAGTGAGATGCTGTATGAAGGTTGTTGTTGTGTCTGTTTTTGTCATCCATGCTTATGTGTGTACACATGAGACTGCAGGTGTTATCACTTTGACCTGGTGTAACATAATAACTGTTCATAAGTGGATATAAAAAGTAGTTTCTTATTAAGATATTACAGCTTTATTGTTGCATACAGTCCAGATTTTGATACGCGTTTCAAATATAGTTTTATGGTGAAGTTAGCCTTAATGAATCTCATACCAAGTTTTAACCCCAGAAACAGGACGGATGCTTTCATGATGGACTAGAAAAGATAATCATCTTTTAGATTTTCTTCTTTTCGTTTTTTGAGTTTTATAGCTCAAGCTGATTTTGATCAGAATTGTGGTTCTCTCTGTGTTCTTGCTTTCGTTCTCTGTAGTGATTTTTTTTTTTTTTTGAGATGAGGATAATGGCTTCAAAGAGCGTTTTGTTCTCCTCTGTCTGTTTATTTCTACTTAAATATTGACATATTGGCGAAATGTTTGTGAATTGTTTACACTAAAACCTTTAACCTCTCTCTGATTATTGGAAAATTGCGCTTTCTATAGATTTGTCATAGGAAGCTCAAAAGTAAACAAGTACATCCATAATTAAATCCATATTTTGTACACGTGTGCTCAGAAAAATATAGAAATAGTCTTATATGTGCATTTTTATATCCAGTGTTTTTGCAGAAATCTGCAGTTGCGTTGGCAAAAACGGTGGCATTTAGGTTCCTGATGGGTGTATCTGTCAAAGCGGGACACGGCTTTCTGAGAATGGTAGAATGGTAGCAGAATGTGGCAGTATGGGTAGTTTCCGACTCATCTTCAGTACCAGGTTGTTTTGGAGTGATGTTTTCAACTGATGCTCCTACAGTAGACATAAACACACTGCTCGTCAGGGAAACTTTTCTCCAACTTTGGGAAACTTTTACGATTCTCTCTGCTTGTTCCTGTCTGAGATTGTGGTGAGTTTCACGTTTGTGTTCACGCGTCTGAATGCTGCTTATGGCCTGGACTCCTCTGGAGCAGCGATGAGTCAGTTTAGCCTTCTCCCCTTCTCGCTGAGCTGCTGTGTGCATTTCCTTAGCACACTTCTTTTTTCAGTTTTCCTTTTCTCTCTCTCTTTCTCTCGCTGTCTCTCGCCCTCTTTGTGGCCGAGTGTTCATTCTCCATCTGTGTGGTCTTGGAGGCTTGTGTCATGGCTTTAACATAGACTCCTACATTGTTGGAGACAGGTCGGACAGAATGAGTCTGAGAGAAGGTTGGAGGGGTTTGGACGGGGGGAGATGGAGGAGTATTCCTTCAGAATGTTTGTTTTCCTGTTTCCAATTTGGTCAGCCAGAGGGCCTGTTCTGTCAGAGATCCCATTCATGGACTCCACCATACAGAGCCGCACTTTTCTCTCTGGATGTTTATTGTGGTCTCTGTGTTGTAGTTATCACGATGTTGCCTTTTAACTTTAGCCAAAATTGTTGTTCTCAGTCTCTGGTTGTATAGTTACGGACTCTACGGTAGGCTGATATCTTTGCAGAAAACTTTTATATTACTTGGCTTTGGATGTTATCTAGCTGTGTATTATAAGCAAAAACTATACATCTAGTCTTTTAACATTTGAAAAATGTTTTTTATGGTGTATTCTAGTCCGTCATATCTAATCGGTAGCCTTTCTTTTGCATTTTTAGAGCCAGGTTTTGCGCCAAGAGAGCAGAACAGTGTGATGCGGCCCCCAGTCTCATCCAGGATCGCTTTTGAGCACCTTTGAAGAAGAGGCGAAGAAGTAGGAGGGCGCGTTTTGTATGACAAACGAATGCGGAAGCAACGCAACTGAACTCGGCTCACGCTGATAGAAACAATGGAATAAATTTGAAGTCAGCATGGACGTGGAATAAAGGATACCTCAGAGGCAGGGCAAGGGCTTTGGATTTTTCTGCCAACTCTGTTATCTGCCTCCCTGTGGAACTGGTACTGATAATGCTATAACCCAATGCTCAGCAGAGGTACGTATATGCATTGTTTTGTGTAGGGATTATGTGGTGCCTATGTGTGCTTGTGTGTGAGAGAAAAAGAAAATGAGGTATTACTGGGTTTCTCTCAATTTGAAGTCAATTGCGAGAGGTCTACCAAAGTGACCGACGTTGTAGCAGACACCGCGAAAAGCAAGAAGTTCTCTTGCTTTGCTAAATTCCCACATTGTTATCATGGTTGGCTAATTACGGTTTTGTGAGGTTCACATGGCTTTCTAAACTCCTTTATGGACACTTCTAACCCAGTCTTCCTGTTCTCGGCTTCCTCTTAGTCGTCTTCACCATTAGAGAACTCAGCTGTTAAAGTGCTTTGATCCTGAGTAGGGCCATCTTTCCTCGCTTTAGGGTTTATGAGGAATGGCAGGATTGCTTGGCTTTCTTTTGCTTGAGTGTCACTATTTTCCTTTGTGTGTAAAATTATACAAGCTGTACAGCTTCCCATTATTTGCTGTGAACATGCTACTTTCAGATGACATGCATGTAGAATAAATTTTTTTTTAGGTCATCTAAGCTCTTGATCTATATAAGCACCTAATGTCATATCAAACTCATATCAATGTACCAGTTTGAGACGTGCTTAAGTGAAGCTGTAGGATAATTCTTTCTTTTTTTGAGTGGCTTCTTTGGACTGTTAGTTTCATTGGCATGCTAAGATGTCTTTATTTTGCCATCTGCAGTTAACACATTCAGTAGTGAATTTTTGTACAAATTAAGCGAACCCCCCCCCCCCCACACACACACACTTTAAATGTTGCTGCAGTCTGGAAGTTTGGCTTCTACGCTTGTCGTTTTAAGATAATAGACTGTGTTATAAATTAAAGTTATTGCCATGTAATATATAAAGGGCATGGAAAGCGCTGTTGAGAAATCTCTCCAATAGTTAGTTGCTTGTTGAGGTCATTTTATGCGATTTGCTGTGCTAATATCCTTGACGTGGTTTGGTGTATAACACAGTGTTCTCTGTTGTACTTTTGTACATGTGTTTCTGCCTTCAGCCTTGAACTAATAATGCAAAAGCAATGAGCGTAGAAATCCAATAATCTTATTAAGTTCCAAAAATGACCGCATACTTTGCGGTCTGGATTTCTAACAGTAGTTGATCCTAAATAAAGTAATGTGAAGGAATGCCATAGCTGACTGCTTTTTTCTTCTTCTCCTGTGTGGACGGGCATATTAAACGCCCTGTAACGAGCGTCGATTACGAGATACTCACTTTGTTAACGCTGCAGAAATGGAGGCTTCTCTGATGTGCCATGCGATTTCAGCAGATTAGCGTAATGTTAAACATATGCTATCTTTTCCAGACTGGATAGGAAAATCTGTCTGTGCTTTTGCACTTGCAATTACCTCCTCTGCTCACGTCTGGGTAATGTGCTTTGGCTGCCTGCGTTTTTAGATCTGGTGAGTTATGCAGGAAGACGGAGAGGGGATGTAGAGATTAACCTCCACGGATCCCTCGCTCACACAGTCCGACAAAGGCTCCTAGGTCAAAGGTCAGCTGACGTCTCTAACTGCTAAGATGAGAGCCCAGAGCCCACCCCCTGATGTCTCTTCTTGAATGGCTTTGTGTTGGTTAGATTGTCAAAGAGAAAAGGAATATTTTCAGGGTGTTTAGAGATATGATTGTCAATTATTTCATTGCATTAAAACGTTTTTTCTCCGAGCTTCGAGTTAAATTGTTTCCAATTAGCACTTTTTAAGGCAAGGTAGGTGTTGTTTGATTGACTGGAAAGTTACATTTAGTCTGTGTTTATCTCAGACTCTCATAGTTACAGATGTTGCCGTACTCATTTCATCGCTTTACTGGAACCTTTAATTGTGGGAAATAAGAAACAGAAGGAGCGCTAATGTCTGTTTTGATGTGCTGCACTGGCCAGAACAGACCCTGTACTTTTGACAGACCTTCTGTGTTAGCAGAAGTGCCTCATTCAGCATGGCACCGTACGAAATGTCTAAATTTAAATAATCTGACTATCATTTTGACCTACTCTGCATTCAGTGCCAGTGGCCCAGATCTGCTGTTTCTATTTCTCTGTGAAGGTGTACAGTGAGTCTCAGATATGCATGTGCAGGCTAAAGCTTGCCTTTAGTATGATGACGCATATTTATAGAGATTTTAGTATGTCACCATTTAAATCCTTTTTTTTTTACAGTCTGAGTGTCGTTTTTGGAGTTATGTATACACAGAGGTAGTCTGTGTGAGAGCCTTCACCCTTTAAGGGTTGTCTCATGTGCAGAGACGTTGCTTTAACATCCATTTTTGAAGTCTAAACAACATTTTATGCCTAGCGTTACTGCCGTGCTTATTATCTGTAACCCTGCACGGTGCAATCTCGTTGAGTTATGGCGAGGAAAATGCAAATGGTCTGCATAGTTTGCCTGTAGGTGCCTATGTGATCTATGGCGTGCCATCGTACTGAGACGATCGGTGCCAAATGATTCTGTAATGCTAATGCTAAAGACTAAAGTTTAAAAACCTTCTAGCTGTGCAGCTTTGCGGACTTGCTGTCTCTAAACTGAGTGTTGAAGCCTTTTTGGGCTTACGTTTAAGTCACCCATCCTTTGTGGTAGTGGGAGAATGCCATACAATATACAGTCAACAACAAGTGAACGTCCACATATATTTGTAGCTAATCAACACCAGACAACTGTCAAGTCGCTCAGATTAGGTTTACATGTGAAAATGCAACTGTTGGAAAGTCTACTTCCATCTGTAGGCCTATTTCCTGTTTTCAAACAGGCTTTAATTAACTAGTCTGGCTTTTAGACTTGTCAGTCATGAGCATTTTTAATGAGATGCCCAGGTAGACTACAGCTTACGATACATACGGCTACATTCGCTAACTCGCCAAGAGTTCAGCGAGCTAAGTAAATATGAAATTTGGAGACAGTTGCAAAATGGCAGTAATGAGTGCCTATTTGCAACTGGTGGGTGGGGTGGAATCTGCTGGAGAATGAGGAGGAGATGGTTGCATCTGCCAACCAATTAGGCCCATCTCTCCCTCCTTACACGGCACCTTCTTGTACTAACCCTAAACCCACCATCCAACGAATATAATTAGATCGAGAGCAAAAATCCAGGGCCACTGGCAGAATGCAAAATAAGGGAGCGATTCATTCTCCCGTGGTGTTAAAAAAAAAAAAAAAAGAAGAAGGCGATGGTTGAGTGCAGGCCTGTTGTTTTTAGCGGATTGTTTCCGTGAGGCCTGCAGCATATGGTGGTGGAAAAAAGGGCCCTGAATGGGGCTAAAGAAAAGAGGGCTGGACGCAGCAGTGAAGCTGCAAACAAAACGTCTCGAGTTGGCGAAATGGAGGGGTAATGGTGAGCGCCACACACTCAGGAGTTGCTTATTTAAAAAGCCGAGCAGCATTAATCAATGTCTTCATCATCATCTTTGGCACAATGAATAATGAGCTATTTTACCTACTGTTTTTTTTTGTCTTTCTTGTTTCTTTGACAATTGCCAATCCAAAGAGTAGCTTTAACAAAGTGGTCCCAACCACACTCTTCACACATTGAGTGATGTCTGCACAGCATCAACACACAGCCCAGATCCCGCACTGCACCCTCTGCACTGTGCAATCTGGAGTCGACTCTTGGGTTTTCTGAAAAGACACAGATTGTGTTGCTCGATGAAAAGGCCTACTTTGAAGTATATGACCAAGTCTGCTACCTTGACAAGACAGTTGCTGGTTGGGTCATTTGCATCTCACTCTTTTAGGATGTGGTTGAAGACTGCGTTGTAAGCCCCGGTGGGTGAATTCAGCCTCCTTGAATAGCAGCCCGGGGCCATTGAGAGTAGCTTCGTGTACCCAGGCTGTCTTTGGCAGACACAAACAAGGACCTTCAAAGATCTCCCCATTTATTTAAACGAAGTCCCAAAGGCTTGTCCAGTCCCCAGCCCCCTCCTCCTGAGGCTATCAGATGTTTCCCTTCTACAAGGAGGGCAATTCACAAATGTAGGTGTTGTTACAGCGTGGACGAGACAACAGGCATGGTGTCACACAATGGTGTAGCTTGCTGTAAAGCCAGCATTGTTCTGCTAATTGAAGAGATCAGATATAGCAGCTTCTGTTGGTCCACTGTGTAAAGGTGTGGCTTAACAAGAGAGAAGCCCTCCTTACTTTGAGTTAGCAAACTGTTTCTGGCCGTCAGACGGCACTTCTCAGTTGCCATATGTGCCTGTGGTCATAAGAGGCTTAATTTTTGAGCTGTGTGATTGCACAATCCATCGTAGATGATGGAGTAGAGGGGTTTCTGTTAGTTTACCATTTGAGTAAACACAATCTCTGTAAATGCTTTCTTTCTCATTTGTATTAGTTTTTAGAGAGCAGCTGTTAGAAACATCAGTTCACTGTTCTTAATTAGGCCACAGTTTGGTTACAGAGGAGTAGAATGAATAAAGTACACACACATCTTTACTGAGGGTAAAAGTAGCTAGTTCCCATAATATTTTGACCTTTTTTGCTTAGCTCCCACAGGCCGGCTGCTAGCCGCTAGCTGTCTACGGTCTGACCCATTTGCTTGTAGCCCCAGATATTCAGATAGGCATCAGCCTGTAGGACAGGCAGGCAGGAGACGGTCTTGTTGAGTAAAACACAGTGCTGGAGTGTTGAACAGGCTCGTCCCCATCTCTCCCGACCTGAACCCTGGCTGGCTGTGCTTTGTCTCTGTCATGAGGGAAGATGTAGAAGGAGTAGTTTAGTGGGCCTCCCTCCCCTCCTGTCCTCCATCGCGGCCCATAACTCTTCAGCTGGGCCGGGGGAGCTGAGCCCAGAGCCGGTTCCCCCCTGGCTCACGCTGCTCGCCACTCTCAGCACCTATTATGGTCATCGGGCCCGGGGCCCTGTCAGGCCCTGCTGCCTTTTTGATTCACCGCTAGCCTCGGATTCCGCCCCGCGTTTTTTCCCCCTCTTTCGCCGTGTCCTCAACTTCCAGATAGGAGATAAAATATCCATAAACAGCACTTGAAAGAGAATGTAAATGTTTATAGGCTTCCTGCGAGACTTATCTGATATTGTTCTTATTTATATGTCGGGGCCGGTTGATTTGGAGGCAGACGGGACTGGCCGAATCTGAGCCAAATGGCTTTAAGTGCTGCCTCAGTGCAGCTTTGCCAATGGCTGCAGGGTAGGGGGGGTGGAAGGGGGGAGATTTAAGTGGACAGTTGGACGGTGGAGGAGCTAGCCGGTGACACCAGGCTGGAAAGAATGCATAGACAATACAACGCTGATTTAACTCAGCTATCTGGCTCAACTGCCAAATGATCATTCAGACTTCACCTTGCGAAGGCCAGTACCTGCAAATTAGGGGTGTGTGGGAGACTTGCTCACCGCCTGCCCCCCCCCCTCTCCCTTACCTTCCTTTGGTCAGATGTTATGAAGGATGTTTTCTTTTTCAATCTAGTCATTATTTAGATTAGCCACATCAAGCCAAAAACCTGGCTCCTTCAGCTTTAGGCCAGATTTGACCCCCTCAGCACTCCAAGCTGCACCAATTTCCCAGAGAGCTCTAGGATGCTGTAAATCAGTGCTTTGCAGCATGGAGAGTAGCTGGGTGGGAGGCATTTGTATGAAGTGAACAGTGTTAACGTAGGTGGAAGGATCACACTCTAAACATCGCCGTCGCTCTCGTATTGATGAGTCAGTGCATGCCCCAAGCCCAGCAAGCCCCACTCATAAGGAGAGGGCAGCACAGACCTAAATGGATTTTTAGGCAAATGGGATTTGTCTTCACATTTACACTTGTACACATTCAACAGTTCCTTACATTTCTTCCCAAAAAAGTTATCGGCTCATTCCTGGACATTTTAGGATTCCAGTTATGCTACTGCTTACTCTCCTGTGTATTTGAGTGCACAGTAAAATGGGTTGGAATCAGTGTTTCCAATATAAAATGACTGAAATGTGTTAGTCCTGTATAAGGTTTCACATAAATAAAGTATTTTTTCTGTTTTAAATTTTGTGCTTTAATGCACAGTTGATCTCATCTGCATCCCCTATATATAATATATATACGCCCCAGACGTAACAGCGTTCACTCAGTGGTGATCCCTGACAGTTTCCTTGTTGCTCCTGTGTTAACTGGCTCACTGTGATATGTTGATTGGTCTGTACAACTTGCCGAAGTTGTCATCCCCCTCTAGCATCAATGGTTCATGGGCTAGCACTGTTATGCCGTTGGGAAGCTCTCAATCTATAAAAAGTCCATTCTTGGTACACCTTCACTATTGTGGCTCTTGAACATCACAAAATTAGCTATTTCCCAAATTCTACCACCTTTCACCTGGTACCCTGTTGTCAAGCCCTTTTGGACATCAGTCAGATCGCATTCTTTTCCCATTTGCTAAAATTGACTGGTGTGCTTGGTTATGTATATGTGCAACCAAGCTTGTCATGTGGCATCTGTGACAGCCTAGTACGAGTTAATTCCAAACCAGAGGTGATTATTCAGATGATTCTGCTTTGCGATAGTGTATCAATTCTTGAAAACGCAATATTGATTTTTTTATAAATTACATGCAGAATGGTGGCAAACGGTGGTTCATTTAGTATTGTTTTTAAACACCTGACTGTTGTAACTTATTTATTATTACTTTTTATTTATTATATATATATTTATTTATGTTCACAATGTAAACATGTAGAGTAAAGATGCATCAGTGACCGTTTTTTTTTTTTCAAGAATTGCAATATATTGCCTCGTTTACAGTATCACAATATACTGCAGTATATTAAATTGTGACATCTGTATCATGATGCGTCTCATACAGCCAGGCTCTTGCCAATACACACTCTTAACGGCCATACATATAGATATTTTTTCACAATATACAAAGAACGGCATGTGTGCTTGTGTTCGGGGGAACAGAAATCCAATCTTGGAAGCAAGTGACTGTCCCTCTGCTAGGCAGACTGGAGAGATGATGTTGGCTGAGAGCTTACAGACGGTCTCTGAGTGTGACCAGAGTGATCTGTCCTCCATCAGTTGAGTAGTCCAGACACACACTGCCCCCATGTTTGGCCTTCTATATTTTTGTTCACGTACAGTGCATTACTGAAGATGAAGTTGTGTCTTCTATTGATGGACTTCTATTGAAGGATTTTCTTGTTTGTTTATGAAGCAACAGGGTGTAACAGTTTAAGTATTTTGTGTCACACCTTAAGCTTTTAGAATTAAAAGTGATAAGATTGTAGAACAAAAAGGTATTGAAGACAGCTGCTGAAAAGCATGTGATTTAGTGGTAGAGCTTACCAGAGATGGGTGAGTGACTCGGGTTGTTCCCATGATAAGAAAGACAGTCAGGCATGCTTTGCTGTTACAGCTATTACAGATGGTATAGGTCAGGGTGTGGTTGTTTTATCAAACATGCCGGGATGACTAATCAGTCCTAGGGCTATATGGCATATGAAAGGAGAATCTTTGTACAAAGCAAATACTGGAATCTTGTAAAACCAGTGGGAAGCCCTTTACACTGTGAAAAACACAGTACAGCTCCTCGAAATGGTACACTTTCATTCTTGAGGAATGGACTCCTTGCTTCGATGAAGAGGGTTTTGGGGTGTAGGGAAGTACAGTGATACGTGGGAGCAGAGGGAAAAGCAGGACCTTACACACCAGAGAAGAGATACGGGCTGGGCGGACTGGATGTTTATCACACCCGTATCCGATAACCAGGCAAGTGTCTTCTCACTAGTCTTTATCTCATCCTATCTGTGCCAAAATCTGCAAGCTGATAGCTACGAGTGCTTGCTATGGTATTTGAATTACCTTCTAAATCAGACAAGTGTTACACGTCTATTATGCATGTCTAAGAAGAATGGTGTTGTATGTACACACTATATATATGTATAACTACATCTATATATATCTCATAGATAGATGGCTAATGTTTTCACATCAACTTGCCTTGAGCATTTGTTCTTCTGCAAAGTTTCCACTTAGCTGCTGCTTGCTCTAGCAGCAGTGGATGAATAGGTGTGTAGAATCAAAAATTCATACATAAACATGCTGCTGAAAACATTTCTCATGATCAAGTGTGCTTGGGTTTGTAAAAATCTATCATTACAATGAATGCAAATAAACATAAATAGAGTAAAAAACAAAAATATGCTTTATTTTGATTAAAATAAGCTCATATCTGACTTTTTCTTTCAGACATTCTCTTCTATGCTCTTCAGCGATCACGTGCATTTCTTTAATTCATCAGCAGCACACTTGATTTAATATAATGTATTGATTAAACAAAGCAGGCATTGGGTAGGAACTATAAATAATACTGGACTGCCACGAGGAAAGCTTTGGAAAGGAGCCAGCACATTAGCATACATTAGCATATTTGCTGTATGAACTTATTTTCAGCCAAGTATGTAGTTTGAGCAGATGTCTCCAAACTTTTGTGTACACCTGTAAACCGATACATAGGTAACACAGATGCATAGATGGATAGATTTATGCTTGTCGATGCTGATGTTTGATCAGGTTGAGAGAGTTTTTTTTTCTGTAAAGTTCTAAAAGTAAAAAATCACAGACTGCAAGGTCACAGAACTTTAAGGTATGTGGAGCTTTCTCTATACTTGCTTGATAGTACGAAAATCTTTGCCTAAGGTGCTGGTTGGGTGGTGGCAGGCCTAATTTCCTTGACTAGCACGTTGCTGTATGTAAGATCTAATCACATCAGAGGAAGGTTGAGAGCGCAGAGGCGAAAGCGAGGTAGCGTATTACCCTCACACTGACACAAGGCCTTATCTCTTCACACACACACCGTCCCCTTCACTCGCGTCCCCCTCCGGTTCTACTGCTTCAGGTTAAATGGTGAAGAACGTTGCTTTAAAAACAGATTACTTTCTCCTGCTGTGGCTGAGTGAGGTTTTCTTTTTTTATATTGTTTCCACCCTCACCTCCCCATCTCCATGCACTGTGCTACATCTCGCCATGAAATATTCATTCAGACAATCAGGCATGTAATGCCTCCGTGTTTTTGTCCTTGTTCTGCATGGTTAGCTGTCGGGAGTAAGGTGAGGGGAAGAATTGTGTGTGTGTGTGTGTGTGTGTGTGTGTGTGTGTATGTGCATGCATGAGAGTTGGCTAGCTTTGCTATTCACCTTGTCAGGAATTCTCTCCGTGCACCTGAACAAGTGCGAATTCTCAGTGGCCGTAAATTCTCTTGCATACTGAAATTCAGCTTCTTGCATGCATAACCTCAACAAGATGTGATGTAAAGTAGCCCTTCGTATTTATGTAATTGTCTTATTAGTTGTACTCACAGCAGGAGTTTGAAAGTGGCCTGGAAAAGACCCAAATCATGAAAGACAGCCTTTTGCTCCAGATGGACTACTTTAATGGTGCACCTTGACAACTTCTTTAAGCGCATGTACACAAGTCGTCATCATTTCCAGATGTTAGAAACGTACTTTCTCGTTCTTATTTTTCCGACCAAGCATAGCATCATGAGCCTGTTGTTGGCTCGTTTTCTTTGTGTTGAAAAGCTGCATTAAATGGCCTGAGCCTGAGAATGAGGTGACTGTGCCTTCTTTAGAGAAGCTATAGTTGTGTCGCAACCTTGTGTGATTTTTACTCAGAGGGGAAATGCATCTGAAGCTGCGGTTTGCCGTCGGTTTCACACTGTAGCTGCAACGGCTCGCTATGAATCGTAGGAAAATTGTTGCACCACAGGAGGGGAATCAACGTGATTTCGAGTTTTTGCCTTTTTTTTTCTTTTCTTAAATGCCACATTGTCATTTTGAATGTTCAGATTTGATTACACACCCCTCCCCTTCTTCCCCTCTCACTCAAAAACACCTCACCTCAAGACCTCAAAGTCACAGAACCTTCTTATCTCTGAAGGCTTGCTTTGGGGACAGCACGTTTGCTTGCAATTAGCCGTTTCCTCATGGTCAGGAGGAGGAGGGAGGTGGCAGCTCATAAAAAAAAAAAGAAAAAAAGAAAAAAAAACTTTATAATCATTTCAATCACCAGGTTGAAAGAAGGCAATGAAGTCTGTTGTCCTTCCTGCAAGACCAGTGTAAGCATCTGAAAGTGCTTCACTGAACAAAAGTTCAGAATCTTCATTGATCAGGCCCATTTGGTGCTACCAGTGAGAGATTGGATGTAAAACAGGATAACAGAGGTGCCACGACAGAAGTAATTTCCCATTAGCAGTACATGGCAGCACATTGAGCAACCCTTTGCCATCACGTCTGGCTCTTTCCTGTTTCTAAATGCTTCTATTTTTAGATGGGGACTGCAGCTCTGTTTGGAGCGTTTCATAAATTTCAGTTTTTGGTTCCCAATATTGGACCAGGAATAACGCTGCACAATACGGGAGCAGTACAGCATTGCAATTGTTGATTCAGTAGTCTGTTTAAACTAGGGGTGTCCCAATACAGCTTTTTCACTTCCGATACGATACCGATATGGCAACCTTGAGGAATGGCCGATACCAATATCGTCCGATAACGATATCAACACATACAATTTTATTACTTATTTTATACTGTAAATAAAAAAGTATTGAATGAGTGATATTTTTCAAACAGAAAACAATATTCAACAGCAGCATGTATGAGAAAAACTGACCCACTTATTATTACCCAATGGGTAACATCAATTATAAACTTAAACAAGAATATTCAACTGAATAAAATTAAAATAAATAAATTAGAAGACCCTGAAAAATAACCTCAATAAATCCAACAAAATAAAATAAACGTTTAAAGCACAAAACAACAATGCAAGGTCACTTATTTTTTTCTGTTCTTAGTCTTGACTAAAACAATAGTGTGAACAAAATAAACACATAATTCTTTTAATTTATTTAATTAGTCAGTTAACTAACTATGGCTCAGTCTCTGATTTCTGCAGTCCAAGCATGATATGCAGATTTTTTTTGGGAAGATGAAGAAGTATTTGAAAGTTGTATTCAGTTTTATAAACGCCCATGGCAAAGTGGTAAATAATCTTTGTTCGTCATTTCACTGTTATTCAACAGTACAAGTATTTCAACACAAACGCATGAGAGCCAATCTTTTTTTTAAATTTGCATGTAATATCACAGCATTATAACATTCATTTACATGTGCAGATTTCATTTTCATTAGGTTTTACAACCACACTGGGACACGTTCACTAAACTGCAGCACACATCCGTCTCACTGCAGATATCCAAGCCATTCGTCTCCTCTTTGTTAAGTCGGATACATTAGCTCCTTCGCGCTGTTTCTAAACGGGAAAACAAAGAAGAGACAGTCCGTTTTCTATCTTTTTTACCTTGCCGGTCGTGTGAGCGAACATTACATCCGATAACGCAGCAGGTTAGCTTGGTTTTTCAGCACTAATGTTTGGCCCTTCAAAATGGCGCTCGTATCCCATCAGCCACCGTGTTTGTAACCACGCCCAAAATAATGACACCACGTTCCAAAGCTCAATAGGAGCCTCACAGAGGTAGCTCTCCATTTCAGTGATTGCCCCAGGGATGATCTGCTCAGAAGGAGCTGCTGCTGTGCTGCTCTCCTCCAGTATCTCAGCGAAGATACATCGTTACAGATTTTGCGCTCGGCTGTATCGTCTTTTTCAGATTTGACCGAAAAATACTGCCACGCTGCCGACATCGCTGCTCTTTTTGGCTACTTTCACGTTAGCCCGCTGTTGTTGTGATCACGTGGGGTCTGCATGCTGGATCCATTCGCGCCTGGATATAAACGCTGGAGTGGAGTAAGCGGACTACTGGATTGAACTGCTTATATCGGAGCGCTTTTATCGGAGATTTTTTATGCTGGCTGATAAAATCTGATGTTTTTATGGCTGTTATCGGACCTGTATCCGATATCAATATCGGATCGGGACACCCCTAGTTTAAACTGCAGTATGAGCCCTCAATGGAACATTTGCTAAAAACAATGTAGCCTGTTTTTGAACAATCATTCATCATAACACCAAAAAACTCATCTGTGATGGGGCTCATTTACTTGCTTCTACTGTAACCACAGGTCTGTGTATTGGCAAGAACCTGGTGCTGCAATGTGCATCATGACACAGAAGTTACAATTCAATATGTTGTGATATATTGCAATACTGCAAGCAATGCAAACATAAGCAACTTCTAATGGCTAAAGATCTAATGGCTAAAGATACATTATTATACATCGTCTAAATGCAACACAGAATTAACCACTGACTGCCAACTGTCTTTGCATGCAAGCTATAAATTAAAAATCTGTTATTTTTTTTTCAGAATTAATGTATAAAAAAAGCCATAATATTCAAGTGTATTAATTGGGGCTGCAAATCTTTGGGAATCGAACAAATCGATCCAGAATTGATTCTTGGGGTCACAAATCGATTTTCTTCCGATTCTTTCAAATCCAAACGAAATATTTTACCGTTGCAATCTCTGCAAATCGCATGAGTCACGTCCAGCCCTTTCTTACCCGGGCCAGGTTGACGGTAAAATCCAAAGTGTTTCCAAATGGTTGCTTTCAAAGACAGCGGCTTGGCTTGCATGCCTGTCCATAGCCCACACTGCTTCCTTTTGTTTTGCCTACCACTACGGTGGCTGAGAAGGCACATAAAAAAAATTTTTTTGAAAACGAGAATCGATCCTGAATCGTTCAATGTGAGACATGTGATTTGAGCTCGAAGTGATTTTTTCCTGCACCCCTAGTATCAATGTTTTTTAATACCCTTGTATAACAGTACTTCACTGCCGTTATGATAAATGGTTATATGTGATATTGTATATATCATCAGACATGCAAAGTCTAGTATGTTTATTGCACACATCCACAGATTCTGCACATTTTTGAAATGGTTGAAATTTGAAGCAAATGCAGTAAAATGAATAAAACCGTCCTCAGTAATCAGTTGTTGATTTGTGATAACATATCTAATCATCCATCTGATGCTGAAACTTTTATAACAGTTATCCTCCTGATATGACTGTGATGTCATCATACAGTATAATATATTGTGCCGTCTTATGTAGTCCTGGATGGTATTGATAAAATTAAGTAATTTTTAATGCTTTTTGAGGGTTTTAAAGTTAACGAGGCTGTGCTGGTAGTAAAAGAATGGCTTATACTTTTTTGTATTTTATTTATATTGGGGCTGGGCATTTAATCTGTACTTTATTGATACTGGCATGTGGTGTGTCTGTTGGGACACATTTCAGCAAAAAAAATCATTCATTAATTGTAATCAAAGTATAATACTGAATGAATCGTGTTCTCAGGAAACAGTGCTTTTCTGAGCTGAAATAGTGAAAGCACGAACACACACAGGTCGGTAAACTCCACCACTGTACTCTGAATAGAGGAACTGGTTTACAGTGAGAGAGACCCACATTTATCATCACACTGGGTTAAATCTTTATACTTACTGACTGTGATGCTGTAGCACTGGTTCTTAAAGCCAGTTTCTGAATGTGTGTCTCTTGCTCATTTTATGTAATGAAAGAAGCCGGCTCGCCAATTATTTGATGTTTAATCAATATCTCTTTAGCTGTAAGACTTTTAAAACTTTTTAAACTCCACAGCAGCTACTCCACAGAAAAACACCCCCAATGTCTCCAGACCCCTGCAGAGTTCCACTTTCTCTCTTCCCTTCTTTCCTCTCCTCCATCCCTCTTTTTTACCACTCACTCATTCTGTCCCTCTTCAGTCTGTTATGCTCTCTCTCTCTCTCTCTCTCTCTCTCTCTCATTTTTTACTCTTAGCCTCTCTCTCTCTCATTTTCTCTCTCTCATTTTCTCTCACTCATTCTGTCTCTGTGTCTCTCTCTTTGTCTCTCATTTTCCCTCACTGTGTCTTTTTCTCTTATATTTCTCACTCATTTTCTCTTTCCCTCTCTCTCTCTTTCTGTCTCTCTCTCTTTCACTCTCTCTCTCTCATTTTTTACTCTTAGCCTCTCTTTTTCTTTCTCATTTTCTCTTTCACTGGCTCTCTCTCTCATTTTCTTTCTCTCATTCTCTGTCTGTGTCTCATTTTCTCTCACTGTGTCTCTGTGACTGTCTTTTTCTCTTATTTCTCACTCATTTTCTCTCTTTCTCTCTCTCTCTTTCTCTCTCTCTCTGTCCTTCTCTCTCTCTCTCTCTCTCTCTCTCTGTCTGATCTCTGGCCTGGCTGGCAGCTCCAGTGCTGTGATCAGAGGAAGTGGAAGGGAAGCAGTTGTTGTGTGTTGTCTCCGGTTCCAGCATGTGCTGATTGAGTGCATGGAGGCCAGGTCACTGTGATGGTGTGTGTGTGTGTGTGTGAGAGAGAGAGAGAGAGAGAGAGAGAGAGAGAGAGAGAGAGAGAGAGAGAGAGGTGGTGGAGGAGGAGCGTATGGGCAGGGGTTAGAGAAAAGGAGTCTCCAGAAAAGCCCCCCTTTTAGTTTTTTTGCCTTTAATTAGGGCTCAGTGCTAAGCAGACTTTGAAGTGTGTGAATTAGGCAGGTAGTTGAGAAGCAGTGTGAGGGTGACGAGGGTGACTCCAGCGTAGCACACACTGACGTCACGTGCTGAATGAAAGAGCCGCTTTGTTGCTTCTGTGTGCAAACTGGTGAGGAAAAGTTTCTCTCCTGAATGTGAAGCGATTTCCATGCAGGGCTTTACATGGCTTTTCAGTCGCTCCTCTGAATTCAGGCCTTTGCTAAAAAGAGATGAAGCTTAGCACAAATCTCACTTTCCCCTCTCTTATCTGCATTCACGTTGTGCACGTTCTTGCTGTGGTTTTACTTTCTCACGCCGGACTTGTGAAACGTATTACCACACTCGTTTCTCTTCTGGGCCTTTCAGGCTGCTGGGATCTCACACACTCTTTCAGATACACACTACAGATTAAGTGATGTAGGCTTACAGTTTGGACTATGGTTGAGTATAGACCTGTCCTGAAATTTTAGCTGATGATTAAGCCATATAAACAATCTAGTTGCCTTGTTTAGTTTAGCGTGGGCAACTTTTAAAGTACAAAGTGGCTAAATGAACTGACCAGCTATCTTGCTTCCTGTCTGTCATTATTCAGTAACTTCAAACGGACCGCAAACCATTAACAGTATATGTTAATTGGACTCCTGCTGTCCTGCTCTCGCTTCTAGATCAGAAACAGTGTTTGTATACTATTGATGCAAATCAGTTAATGCAATTATTTAATAATTTAGGTTGAAATTAATAAGTGAGGAAACAAATATATTATTATTATTATTATTATTATTATTATTATTAATAATAATAATAATAATAATAATATATTATTATAATATTATGCTCCTCACAGCAGTACAGTATTATTATTTATTATTTTTATTATTATTATTATTAATAATAATAATAATAATAAATAATACTGTACTGCTGTCAGGAGAGAGTTAGAAAGGTTTAAAGCAACACTAGCATACATAAAAATTATTATTATTATTATTATTAATGGTGTTTTTTCAAATATTAGTGTTTTCTTTGATCTATTTTCCCAAAAAGTGGCTAAAATATAAGCGCAGAAAATATGAAGATTTAGTTTTAGTTTATTGAAGTGCCATTATCCCTCATTATAAAAGTCTGAGAAAGTATACAAGCATTTTGTGATGTTATGATAGGCTGTGCACTCACACAAACACTATGGGGGCAGATTAATGTATGTAAATATAGAATGTGTGTGTATGTATGTTTGTATGTAAACATTCAGTGTATTCCGGCTACAGTAGTTTTGGACATTGAAACTGAAGTTATAAGCAGTGCATCAGCTTGGGCTGGTTTTTGAACGAGTTATAATACAAACCAGCCAATCAGAATAGAGGTTGATGTACACATCACTCTTAAAGGCACAGTTAAAAAACTACATTGTTAATTCTAAAAGACATTGTAATCTGGAACACTGTCATGTAAAAATGAATTATGGGTGTTCTTGGTACATAAAACAAAATCCTCCCCCACAAGTAGTTTCAGCAGCGAACAAGTGCTGAGCATATGTGGAACTTGTTCAGGAGTGTCCCAGGTGGCTCCTCATGAAGCTGCTTGAGAGGATGCCAAGAGTGTGCAAATCTGTATGGAGGCAAGGAGGAGGGCTACTTTTGAAGAATCTGAGATTTAAGAGTTTTGATTAGTTTATGATTCCTTCCTTTATTTGTGACTTGTTTGATAGCTGTAGTTTTTTATCCCAACTGATAGTTGAGTTGTTAATAATGTATTATGCAGTTGTTACTGCATTGTAATAATAAAAAAAGTAATCATTTAATTCTTGAGCTTTTTTCAGAATGTGGATGGTGAGAATGAGGAGAAGTGAGAGAGCAGATGTGTTTAAGCTTTTGCCTGCTGCTGTGTGTAATGGTGTGTGTAATGCTGAATATCGTGGTTTTAGAGCAGTGAGGAGTCGTGCCCGTGCTGCTGAAGGCACTTCTTAGCACTGACTCTTTGATCTGAATGTGTGCTCATGAATAAACATCACTTGTCTTGCTTGTGTGATGAGGGAGAGAGAGAGAGAGAGAGTGAGAGAGCTGTGTTTTTTGCATTGTGCTTGATGACATGCTGCATAAAAAAGTCACAGAGAGGCAGTTAGTCACGGACCCTTCTTATTGAGCACCGCATCTTTTCACACTTGTGCAGGGAAAAGGCTGAAAAACACAGTGCTATGAAGAATTATGGGAAAAGCTCTTTATTTTTGACATGTCATCCCCTCCTCCTTTACTCCATAAGCTTTCACACTCCCTCCCGCACTCTCTTTCTCTCCCCCTTTAATTCTCTCTACCTCTCACACTTCCTTCACTCTTTCTTTCTCTTTTCCTTTAAACACTTTTCCTCTCTTGCTCTCTCTCTCTCAGGCTCGCTCTCTCTCTCTCTCAGGCTCGCTCTCTCTCTGTCTCAGGCTCGCTCTCTGTCTCTCTCTCAGGCTCGCTCTCTCTCTCTCTCTCTCTCTCAGGCTCTCTCTCTCTCTCTCTCAGGCTCGCTCTCTCTCTCTCTCTCA